>JAURVB010009347.1:0-31538 GCA_033002965.1 Piper betle
ACCATTTTCGAGTTCTGCACATGGCAAACACTCTTGTTTTAACATTTCTGCTGATGAAATCAGTGGTGAGCAAGCCTTCGGAGAATTATGTATGGTTGAGTCAGATAATTCAGATCCAGGAGTGGATAACACTGATTTTGGGGATCCATTCTCTTGTTCAGTGGATGGGAGGGCTAGTGATAAGCCTCTTTCCGGCCTCTTAGACATAGCGATTCCTTTTACAGACGAAGAATGAACTAGTTTGCGAGGATACGGATGAATTGGCTTTCTTTTTGGTCGTGGAGGGGGACCTCAATTGCTTTCGTAGACTCTGAATTGTTGGTTTCTGCATCCTTTGCCACCTGCGTGATAAGAAACCGTACTTTTACACACAAAATTGACCAAACAGCTTGTATCAAACTAAGCTTCAATGAAAGAAAAAACAACTGTTTGAACATGGAGAGTTCTTTGCTGAACTAATTACTTACTTCTAACATAAGAACAACTATCCATGATCACAACATTCTATAAAACAAGGGACTGGGAAGAAGACAGTGGACCTTAGAGAAGAACTTCTGCGCATGACTTCGGATTTGAATAGCTGTCTTGGTGCCAACATGCTCTGCACAAGAGGAAAAGTACAGACGAATTTAATTATCTACACTGTAAAAAACATTAACTACATGGATAATGTGGAAACTGCATCATCCACAACAAAACTTATCCCTCAATTACCTTCAATTCGGCGCCAAGCACGGCCATATAGTTTAAGTGCTTCTAAAAACTTTTTATGCTCTTCTTCAGTCCATCTTTCTCTCTGCTTAGTAATTGTGTATGGTTTCCTCGCCTAATCAACAAGTGAACCAAGCAGCAATTAGAAGAAATCGTCAAGTTTAATTTGGGCTATGTGAAATCAGGGGGTAATACCTTGGGGATGAGATAATCTCCTACTTTAGTTAGGTCCAATTCCATGTCAGTACTTGCATTTGGAACACCATCCATAGCCAGAGATCCAATTTCTTCCTGCATCAAACATTTCCCATTTACAAGATATATCATCCACCATTCAACTAAAGTATTATAAAATCAAGCGTTGACCTTAAGAAAGCAAAATTATAAAGCTTCACCTCAGTTGCCATCTTCTTGAAGCTCGTGAATCAATTCAAGCAGATATCAGTTGTCCTTCAAATTTTTCGAAATCCAACCCTCCACTTTGATCAAACTTTGCAGACTCCGAAACTACTCAATTGATGAATCCTTCCTGCAACCAAAGACAAAGGTTTCCTCTCCTTAGAACTAATCAATTTTGTCACTTTTTCATGAATAAACAAACGAACCGTGCAATAAAAATACACAAAACACTAAATATGTAAAATCAGAAACCGATATCGAGATCATCAACATACTCCATGCCCCGATTCTTCAAAATAAAATTTTCATTCACACGCCAAATATTAACCAATTCAACCCTTTTAATCAAAGAAAAATTAAAAAATGTATATCAAAACTTGAAAAGCAGTCACGCAATTTTATCAAACAAAAACAAAATCACCATACACCTCCAATTCCATCAATAGGATTAAGTGTAAAAACAAACCAATTCCAAAGCATTTCTCCCCAAAAACAAAACCTTCAATCCAACCACCCCAAGCAGCTAAATTCAAAGAAACATTTAAAAAAAAAATCAAAACAAGAATCACAAAATCAAAGACCAGAAGGTGACCAATTCCAATTCCAAACCAACCACATCATGCAGAAAAAACAAAAAGTCCCAAAAATCCGCTCCAATCACTTCACAACCACAAAAAGCTAAAAAAATTACTAACATCGAAGTTCTTCATCCAAAGACCACCAAAAAATAGGAAAAAGAAAAAGAAATGATCAAACCACACATGACCAATTCAGAAGCACCCAACATCATACAGCTAAATAAAACTGCACTTCCCAATCACAAAAGGCAACAAGCACCAAAACTATCCATCCAAACCGCACCCCACCCACCCCCCAAAAAAAAAAAAATCAGCATAAAAATAAAAGGGTACCAGCTGCATGCCCATATCCAGATCCTACAGCTACCCAAAAAAAAAAGGCAAACTCTAAAAACCCTCTTACATCACTTCACAACCACACAAAATCTACAAACAACAAAGTTCTTAATCCAAAACCTTTTTTACAAAAAAAAAGGCTACCCCCATCCATGCATAGATCAAAGTGGGAAAAGATGACTAATTCAGAAGCACCCCATCATACGGCTAAAAACAAACTTAGTCACTTACCGATTAAAAAAAGCTAAAACCATCAAAACTCTCCATCCAAAACCAAAGATTAAAAAAGAAAAAAGGAAAAAAAACATATATAGGAATAAATGGTACCTGCAGCATATCCATTTCCGGATGGATACTGACCAGGATCATCAAAATGAGTAATGAAAGAGAGAGGGGAAGAAGGGGATGAGAGAAAAAGGTGGGAACTTTGGTGGAGGATATTTGCAGCTGTTTGTAGATCGATAGATTTCATGGATGACAGGAAAGGGCAAAGGGGGTCAAGGAGGGGAACGGAGGATGGATGTAAGGGTGGGCCCCACCAAAAGTACTCCTCAACTTGTGGCGGGCGTCGCCGCTGGCTTCCTTTCCACGTGGCCACCATTTTTCTTCCTCTCTCCTGTGTTTGGTTTGTGGCTGTGAACACCTTTCATTACGTAAAAAATACAACGTACTATTATTATCATTATTTGAAGAATAATTTTATTTTGTTTTAAGAAAATATTTTGAAATAATTAGTTTTTAGAAATTTAATAAAAAATTTTAAAATTGTTTCAAATTTAATTTGAGTAATACAATGAACTTGAAAATCGAATCATTTTTGTTTAAATTATTTTTTGTTGCCTCGCGTCATATTTTCTATCAAATTTTAAATGAGACAGTAATTCCTATTCATTTTTATTTGAATTGGACACTAATTTTACTTGAGATAAATTGTATTAATTTTATATAAATCGAATTAATTTTTATTTTAAAAAAATTATTCAGTTATAGAAGAAGCCTAGTGGTGTACAATAATTAAATTTATTCATTTAAAAAATATTATTATTGTCTCACGAATACTCACCCTTTTATAATTAAAATGAAAAAAATTTATAATAATATGATAATACTAATTATTAAGAGGAATACTAAATATTTGTTTAATGCAAAATATCTGCGGCCTCCAAGAAATTTGTAACCTTCCAAAGCCCGGAAAAGGTCGCCGTCCTGAAAAGCGAATGCACTTTTGTCCAGGTCAGCACCGAACAGCCGCCAAACCCGCGAGACGCTCGACACGTGGGAAAATCTGGACCGCTCGTTCAATTACCCCCAATAAAATGGGCGGGCCGAGCAACCACGGCCACATGTTCTCATTTAGGCGCATTTTAATTGGGCTTTGACGTCCGGCCCACCTGCACTCTCTTTTAAGGGCCCACTGCACAGTCGATCGTGGCACTTGTCGGTTGACTGATGGTGCTCGGGTGTTAATAATTTATATATTTAATTTAATAAAAATATATATTTTTAGATATTTAATTACTGTAATAAATACGGAAAATTTTTAAGCGCGAAGGTGATGAAATCAGATATTGGGTACTCATTTAGTATTTGAGATCAAACAAATAGTTAAATTACCGAGGGTTCAAGATGAACTCTTAAAATATTTAATGTCTTATAAGATGATAAAAATAATTATAAAATATAAATATTTGATGTTTTTTTACTATGTGCACCGCTTCTATAGGATATGCTTTTAAAACACCAACAAATATCAATAAGAGCTCATTGGACAAATAAATCAGAATTTTGGGCAATATGCCCTCTCAGGGATATTCCTTATGGTATTTTTTTATATAATCAACATAGGCTCTTGTAAAAGAAATCTTTTCATATGTTGCTTTGGGGAAAAAAGAATTATTTCACTAAAAACAAAATTCTTAGATTCTATGTAATCACCGTGATCAGCTTTTTATTGATATTTTACTAACTACTAATTCAAGAGCAATCAAGCCAAAGTTATATGAAACATTGAAGCTTTGTGGTACATGCTAAAGAGAGATAGAACAATAATGATAAAAGCCAAATTTTGCAGAGCCCAGTGGAGGATATGCTGGCACTGGCAACTTCAACAATCTGACAACAAAATCCATTGGCCAGAAATTGAAGTGAATCTACACCTCATATTTCCATTGAATTTTTATGTTTATCAGAGAAGATTTTGTACCTCCACTCCTCACACAAACAAAATCTCTTGCTTTTGGCGTGGAAGAAAACAATGTATAGTGTCAAAGTGGAACATCCCAGCATATGTACGAAGCTTACTCACCACCAACTTTATCTTACACTTCTAATACATGGTACACAAAGTTATGATAGGTCATATAAAAAAACCCACATCATAAACATAGTTTTCATGGATTATAATAAAAAAATATTTGTGCCTACTGCCCTTAAAAGACTCGTGTTAATGTGGTTTACAGTCAAGACAAGTGTCACTTCATGCAGGCACACAAAAACCTAATTGCTTGGCGCTTTTTTTTGACATTTATACTAATTATATATATACAGACACACACGTATATAAAATAAAAAAAACAAACACAAAATAGTTTTTATAGGATAGAAAATTTTCGGACATTGCAAAAATGAACCTTGTTATTTATGAGAGTTAATGTCATTTTTACGAAAAAATTAGTTATCGTTCTAATTTTATTGGATGTTTCAAAAAATTTGGGTATGGATTTTAGTATATCTTTGTAAACTTGATCTCACTCAATCCAAACTAGCTTAGGATAGGATACAGGTTTGCACTATTTGTATTCGACATATGGGATTTCCAAAATAGTTTTGGTCAGGATATAGGATTTCACACATTTTTTTATTTTCTGCATTTTATATTAAAATTTAAATTATTTAGATCGGGCCAAATACATATCAGGCTTAATTAATAGATTCTGATCCGATGCAAATATAGCAAATAAAATAGATGTAACATTCTTATTCAGATTGGATACATGTTTCAAATAATTGGATTCAAATCAGTTATAAATATAACGATATGTGATTTAAATCATCCCTAAAAAACCTTAAATTTTCTAAAAAAATTAGGTTAGGATATTGTCGCTTTGGACCAACAAGAACCAGTGGCTGTGAATTCAGTTTCTGCAAGTGGGTACGTAGAACTCGTGAGTCATGGCAAGCACAGTGGGAGGGCCACAAATTTCTTTATCATTTCAAACACTTGTGCACATATAAGGGAAGATGAGTGGCTCCAAAATGCTCTTTAGTCAATCTTAGTAAACAATTTATAAAATGAATATTCTTACAATTATGTGATGGAGGAGGACAGTCTTTAATATCTCTGGGAAAAGGAAATGCATATGATATTTATATATGGTCCTCGTAGTTTCACTCAGACTAAACCAATTAATACAAATTGAGAAGCTTAATCTTATTTTTAAAATGATTAACCAAATTAAAAATTATAAATACATATTCACTAATATATTAAATCTTATAAAAATAGCTATTAGGTGTAATTGAATTATATTTTATTGTGTTCAAGTTTGACCATTTATTTGTAAGTTCAAATCAGACTTAACCAATATCCGGCCAACTTGATTGAGTCAAACTCAAATTGGCTTAAATTTTATTTATTTTTAGTTTTTTAAGATCAATTAAATGTGAAAGATTAAATAGTTCAACCTTACATTAGTCATACATCAAATGGTCTGTTGGTGTAGAAAACTCTTATATTATTGTGTAAAGTCATTATTATAATCTATTTATTAATATTTAAATATCGTTATATTTTGTGTAATTGATCGTGTAAAGTGCAGACAAAGACATTGAACGTGCAACATCGATCTTTGTATATCGGTGCTCGTGCCCGTGCCCGTGCCGTGCCCGTGCCCGTCTAATTTGAATTAAACTCAAATTATATTGAATTGAACATCAAATTTTAATTAATTTTTGATTAAACGGTTAACACCCTTGTACTATGTAAATAGATCTACAAGTTAACACCCTTGTAATATGTAAATAGTTCCTCACATCGATGTCCCAATTGGCCGAGCTTTTCACTGGCTCAGGCCAGCTTCGGCTCACCAAGCTACCAGCCGAAGCCCATCTCAGTTTGTTAGCCTTGACTCCTTTTCTTCTCGGCTATTTTTCTTGGCTTTCTCAAGTTAAGATACTTATATGCAGTCAATCCCTCCTCCCCTTCCACCACCACCTCCTCTTAATTCTAAAAATTATATGATTTAGACTTGTCCATTAATGACAACCTAATTAATGAAGAACTTTCTAACTTTGATTAAAAGCTATTAAATAGCTTTGAGATTGGGCTAAAGATGCCTATTAGTCAAATTTGATCAGATGCCCACTATTTAAATAAACTCAACCATTTATTATTTAACATTTAAACTCTAATATCAAACTCGACTATTTATAATTATAAAAAAGTTTATATAAATTATTACTCAAACAGATTAGTTGAGCCCAATTAATTATAGACCGTCTGATTATAAGAACGGTTCATATACTTTAAAAAAATCTAACCCCCAACCCTCCGCCCTGCCCAACCCCATTATTTTCTAACATTATAAATAAACTTGGGATCTAATACTACGAAAAAAATACTACCTTCTAATAAATTGTTGGGTTTAAACGGGATCTATTTAATTATTCAAATTATATTTTTAGAAAAAAATTATTAAAATTATATAATAATAATACATATTCTAATAAAATGTAAAACTAAATAAAATAAATATTTTAAAAATATAAATAGGATATTCAATTATTGTATTGATAAATTATATTTATAATTTATATAAGTTATTAGTCAAATAGATTATTTGAGCCCAATTAATTATGGACCGTCTGATTAGAAGGACGGTTCATATACTTTAAAAATCTAACCTCCCAACCGTCCGCCCTGCCCAACCCCACTATTTTCTAATATTATGAAAAAATTTGGGATCTAATATTATGAAAAAAATACTACCTTTTGATAAATTGTTGGGTTTAAACGGGGATCTATTTAATTATTCAAATTATATTTTTAGAAAAAAGTTTATTAAAATTATATAATAATAATACATATTCTAATAAAATATAAAACTAAATAAAATAAATATTTTAAAAATATAAATAGAATATTCAATTATTGTATTAATAAATTATATTTATAATTAAAATTATAATTCAAAAGTTGGGTACCAGGTACCTATCATTCCATCACCAAATCTGACCATGGGAGCCAATAACTTGGGCTTTCACTGTCTCTGATATGCCCCTTTGAGATTGTTCGCTGAGAACTCGGAATAGTTTCAAAAGGGGTAATTTCGCGCATTGGTCACAGAAAACTTTAGCGTCGCTCTTTCCTCTTGATTCATCCCAAGCATAACAGATGCCAAATGCAGCCTTTGTGCTTGATCTCCTCACTTAATTTATTCAAAATGTTAGTATTAGGGTTAACCGTATCAATAGGTGACCCTACATTGGGCATTAGTTTGATTCAAGGATGATTGCCAACAACTGAAAACAAGCAGTATTCATTCATTCAATTGCCATGCAAGGCATGCAAGCAACAAAAACGCATCATAAGAAGACATTATTCACAAGTCATATAACATCATTGGCAAATTCATGTCATAAAAAGCTCACAACTTGACTTTTACGCATATTAAAACCCATCATAAGCTGTACAAATGCATATCAACAAGATGCATATATCTCTCACAATACCTCCATTGTTCATCCCCACACCATTAATGTGGCCAGTAATCTTAGCAAATTCAATGACTAATCAAACCCACTAAAATCTGACCCCACGTCTACAACAGAAACCGCCGACGAATCGAATACTCCTCCGCCGCCGCCGCCGCCCATGAAGCCTTGCACCAAATTCTGGCCAATCTGCTGGGAAGCCCCATCAATCATGCCACTCAAAACCAGCTGCATCAACTGGTTTCCAAATCCTCCAGGCTGCTGCTGCTGCTGGACACCCATGGGCCCACATCCCCCTGGCCCACATTGTTATTTCCATAGCCCATATCCACACCCTGCTGCTTGTTATAGAGCCCATTCACGTAGCCCATTTGCGGCTGCTGCCGTTGTTGGGCCATGACCACGTACACAGGCCCATTGACCTGTCCCCGCCGCTGCGGCTGCTGGGCCGTGTACACAGGCCCATTAGCAGGTTGGTACCGTGGGCCGTATCCCATTTGGGCCTGTGGGCCATATAATGTGGAGCCCACTTGGGGAACCCTGGGGACAGCGGCGGCGGGAGGGGAAGGGCCGTGGGCACAGGCGAGGTGGGCGTCGAACTCGCAGACGGAGCAGCGGTAGAGCCAGTGGTTGGAGCCGAGGCGGGCGCATATGTCGCACGAGAAGCCCTTGTGGTGGTAGGGGGGAAGAAGGCGAGGCCGAGCTTGTGGTGGTGGGCCGGGTGCACCACGTCCAAGGGCATCTTGGCGCACAGGGCGTGCAGGTCCACGTCGCACGCAGCGCAGTGGTAGGAGAACCCGTCGCCGCGCCGGCCACACGCGTCGCAGTTGAAGTGGCCTTCCGGGTAGGCGGGGCGGGGGAGGAGGGTGAGCGGGTGGGAAGGGTGGGCGGGGTGGTCGATGAGCGTCGGCAGCTCCGCGCAATCTACGTGCAAGGTGTAGTCGCATGCACGGCACGAGTATACGTAGCCATGACCTCCGGCCGCCGGGTGCTGCTTGCACGCGGCACAAGGAGAGAGGGCGGCCGGGGTGGTGAGGTCCATGTGGTGGAGGTGGCTGAAGTGCTGGATACGAGGCTGGCTACTCAACTTCCCCATGTTGATCGATCAATGATCCCAGCTTCCTGATCTCTCTAGCTGCCTAATGCCTGAGAATTGAGGAAGAAGAAGAGGTGAAGAGTGGTGAGATTGGAATATGGAAGTCCATTAGGAGGAGGTTTAATGGAGGACCTGTAAGTCAACATGGGAGAGAGGATTGGAGCGCGTTGTTTGATGAAGACAAGAGAGTAGACTGTGGGCATGAGGAAGGGTAGACTTTGTATGTATTATCATGTGTGAGCTAGATTGGTTGTTGGTAGTGGCAGACTCGGTCGAAGTCAAGATCACAACTGCTGCTCTGTAGCAGCAAATATGTACATATATTATCTGCAAGATACGGTGTGCGAGACATGTTGTTACTTGTGTAGATATCTAATATGTACGAAAACATGCATCTTGTTTGAGAATTATAGTGATTATTAGTCTGGCAGCTCATTAGCCTCATTATCATTCCTTCTATATTTTTGTTTAAGTCCACTCTTAAAAAGGCTGAAACATCATCGTGCAGGAATTAATATATTACTTACTGGGTGGCACTTGAGTTTTCTACTTGACATTATACGATCTGCACCTCTTCATGGAGAGATCTTTGATTTAATTGTTCTATCTAGGGTTTAAGGGTTCTTAGTTGTTAATAGATACTTGTCTGAGCATTTTTTTTTTTTGAAAAGTTAATATGGAGACTTTTACTTTTAGTTCATAGATGTGTAGAGGCCTTTGTTTTAAAAGTGTTTTCTTTCTTTGCGAACGTAGCTGCTGCTAGTTACACTTCTCTGAATCAATAATATCCTATTAATATGTGTTTTGTTACATTCAAATTATTGTAATTTAGGATCTAACATTTTGAATTTAAAGTCTCGGACTAGTTTCAGGATGAGCATTCTACAAGCCTAACCCCCACAGAGCCATAAAAGTAAAGGTGTTCGGAGCCAGCTGCAACAGCTCACCAAGTCACACTTACTAATTTCTACCCTTTGAACTTGGGCGGGGATGTGTGGAAAATTATCATTGTTAAAAAATGTAGTTAAATTTCTTTTGTGTTATTAATATATACCATACTTAAAGTAGTCCAAATTTATTTATAAATGACAATACGAGAGCAAGATTGAGCCAAATAAAAATCAAGATTAAACATATTTAATCCATCATAAAGTAATATTAAAATTACTTACTTTAGATTGCGCAGTCGATAATATCCTCTGATCCAAGTGAAATCACCGATTAAAAATCACTACTAGCCATCAATCAAGCCACTGCATTGTGGGAGTTATCAACCCATAATGATAAAACATAAGCGTGTCAGACAGAAAAATACTAATTCTCAAAACAATTACTAAATAAATTTGTTAACATCCGTTCAATAAAAAGTTGTAACCTTTAGCCAACAAGTGAGTCAATTAATAATAATTTCTATTAAAAACTAATTATAATTTGATTTGTAGTATACAGTAAACTAAGTTTAAGCTAGGGAACTAAACAGTCTAACCCTAAACTTTAACCTAAATTTTAAATCAACTAATTAGTTAATAATCTAGAATGTAAAAAATAATTTAAAGGGAAAGTCCATAGAAAATGTACATCAACATCTCTTATAAGTCAAAGCTATGGATTAAGACAAAATATGATCATGTAAGCAAGATTTGCTTGAGTTTAATCAATATTTGGCGGGAATTATAATTGGGGCCGTTTCGGATTGAAATATGTCCACCTTAAAATGAGAACAGAATGGACGCAGATATGGACATGATGCCCATTTGATTTTTTGACCACGCAAAGACGGACAACAAACGGACACACATCTTACCATTGCGGTATTACCGCCGCCGCCGCCGCCGCCGCCGCCGCCGCCGCCGCCGCCGGTGTTCATGCTCCGGCGACACTTCAATCGCCGGTGGATTGTCTGAATATGGGAATTGATGGTTTGGTTTTCCGATGCCGTGTTGTTTCGAGGTAAAAATGCAGTCTTTGTTGTGTGGTTTGAGGATTGCGTAGATAGTTGGAGCTTGCGATATAGAATGTAGGAATTTTAGAATTGGGGGTTCATTTGTTGAGGTCATTTGTTGTTTCAAGCTAAAAATGGATTCTTTCGTAAGAAAGAAAAGCTAACAATTGCGGTTTGACAGTAGGTTGTAGAATCATTATTTAGATAAACTCGAAGTTTGTGTATGTTCAGTATGCTCGTATGAATATTTTAATGTATGGTTTAGTTTTGTTCTTTCCTTTGTTGTTCTATGCGAAAAATGGATTCTTTGAATAAAAAATTAATAATTGCGGGTTGATATTGAGTATCTAGCGGGAAGATGTATTTACAGATTTTCAGATGAATTCAAAGTTTATTGATGCTCATGATGCTTGTATGAATCTGGGAGTTGATGGTTTAGTTTTGTGTTTCTTTGTTGTTTCAAGCTACAATTGGATTTTTGGAAAAGAAAGTGCTAATAGTTGTGGATTGATGTTGAGTATCTAGTAGGAAGATACATATACAGATTGTCAAATGAATTCAAATTTTTATGGATGTTCATGATGCGTTGTTCGAATGTTGTGGACAATTTTGAATTCATTGTTTACATTTTTGGTTACACGTTCAATTGTTCATGATGCTTTGTTCGATTGTCTGGTTACACGTTTCCCAGTGGTTCTCAAGGCATGCTCCGTAGTTCAGGATCTTGAACAGGGCCTTGGGATAAAAGAATTAGTCTACTCCAACCAGAAGCTGGCATACCAGAATATCCTTGTACAATGTGCTCTCATTGACATGTTAGAAGTGGAAGCGTGTCAAGTATTTGATGGAATGTCACAAAGGGACTTGGTGTCTTGGACAGCAATGATTTGTGGAGTGGTGCAGCAGGGAGCATGGAATGAGGCTATTGGCTTATTCAGACAGATGAGGCTTGAAGGATTTAGACCTGATTAAGTAATAGTTGCATCGGTAATCCCAGCATGTGGTAGGTTGAAAGTTCTAATGCAAGGATCTGGATTGCATGGGTTTAGTGTCAGGAGTGGATTTGGGGTTGATTTGTGTGTCGCCAACGGGTTGATTTGTGTGTCGCCAACGCGTTGATTGACATGTATGCTAAGTGTGGGCACACACATGAGGCTTGTCGAGTGTTTCATGGGCCATGGCATGGATTACAAGGACGTAATATCATGGAGTAGCTTAGTAGCAGGCCATTTACTGAATGAGGAGTTTGAGAAGAGTGTATACGTGTTTGTAGAGATGCTTTAATCAGGTGTTAGGTCGATTGCTGTTACAATTGCCAGTGTTCTGCCTACATTTTCTGACCAACAGCTGTTAAGCCAAGGGAGGGAGATCCACTGTTATGTCCTCAGGCACGCCTTAGAGTGTGATGGATTCACAGCAAGCGCTTTGGTGGATATGTATGCCGAGTGTGGTTGCCTCCCAGAAGCATTGATGGTCTTTTGAAGCAACCTTGGACCGAGATGTGGGAGTGTGGAATTCCATGGTCACTGCATATGCAATGAAGAATGATGCTAAGTCGACTTTCGAGGTGATCAGGAGAATCCACAAGTCAGGATTCCGTCCTAATTCTATCACCCTTATTACTGTGCTACCTTTGTGCACTTGACTGTCCATCTTGAAACAAGGGAGAGAGCTACATGGGTATGCCATGAGGAATGGCGTGAGTCCTCTTGTTCTGTTCAAAACTCCATTATAGACATGTACAGCAAGTCCGGTTCCTTGGACTTGGCAATAAGGGTCTTTGAACTTATGATGGAAAGGGACCAAGTGACGTACAACACCATCATTGCTGCGCTTGGGGCACACGGCGATGGGCATAGAGCTTCCCTGCTTCTAACCAGCATGACTGCAGATGGGATAAAACCGGACAAAGTTACCTTCATAGTACTGCTGTCTGCTTTTAGCCATACTGGTATGCTGGAAAGAGGCAAGAATCTCTTCAACCCGATGGTTCATCAATATGGTGTTGTTCCTGAAAATGAGCACCATTCGTGCATGGTGGACCTCCTTGGATGATTAGGGTGTCTTGATGATGCATGGGTGTTCATTAACAAAATGCCTGTCGAACCAGACATCGACGTCCCTGCAAGTTTGCTCGGAGCTTGCAGAATCTATTAATGAATTGATATTGCTGAACTTGTTGGCAAAAGGATCTTTGGAAAGAATCCCACTGACCCTGGTTATCACATTTTACTGGCAAATATATATGCTGCTGCCGGAAGGTGGGAAGATGCATCTAGAGTTACGAACACGATCAGAGACAGAGGTCTGCTCGAGGAACCTGGAAACAGTTGCATTCAGGTGGGTCGTTCTGTTCAGCTGTTTGTTGCAAAAGATTGCTTGAATCAGCAACATTCCGAAATCCGATGCTATCTTGATAGCTTGTTCTTACAATTGAAGGATGAAGGTTGTGGTCCCACATCTTTTCCTGGTTAACTATCCCAAGCTGTGCGTCATAGCTGTTGCTAGGGACGGTTCTGTTGGAGGTTAGGATGAAAGCCAAACCTTCACCTCCAGTGTCTGTCAAAGGAAGGATGTTCAATACGAAGGTGGTGTTGAAAGATGCCACGTTAGTCTTCTTGTGCCCCCAAAGCCTTAGAGTTTTCTTGTGGACAACTCTTCCAGCCAGTTCACCAAGAGTGAGTTCCTGGAGTCCATGGTCACTTGCAGGGCGAAGAGGAAATCGGAGTAATGGGCACCGGTGATGTTGGGGTAGTAGAAGTGTAGACTGCAAACTGGAATCCAAAAGATGTATGCCTAATTCTATCTGTGAGTAAGGCGGATTAATTCATAATTAACTATTAGCTAGTTTTTCTTAGCCATTAATCAGAAAGAATAAAAGAAAGGATAGTTCGGTTAAACATTAAATCACAATCAACGATGATCGATCGATGGCATGCATATTGTAGGTGAGGAGATTTTGGTAGCTTCATATTAGGAAAGGCCAGAAATAATAAAAATAAAAAAGTAAAAGAATCTCTAAAAGTTACAAAACCCAGAAACTCTTGATTATTCTCATCATTTATTCTTGAAATTTGCACTCAATGTATTTTACGAGGTAAGATGTGGCATTATGCGCGAATTATATTATATTATAGATAAATTTAGTTTTTATAATAAATTATAATAATTTAATATCTTGAATATAAATTCTGATTGAATTTAAAAAAGATCCCAGCAAAAAATTAAATTATAATGATTTGATTCATTAATTTTTATTTTTGTTGTATTTTAATTAGTTGTTAAATTTCCTACTTTTGGTCTGAGATCGGTATTGAGTTCCTCTTTTATTAATAAAAAGTAGATATCACACGTATAAACACCACTTTGAATGATGTAAATAACCATACAAAATTTTTTTAGCATGCTTCGAGATTAGAACTAGGTCCTTGTCTTTAATGCCATATTTTAAGCCCATGTATATGCCAATATCTTGTAACACATGCTTCCATTGTAATATAGGATTGTTAGATTAATGTGAAGGTTGTGAGAACTGGACAATGACACCTTTTGATGAAGACAAAGCAGCTGATCTCGGCTACATATATTTATACAATAACAAAGTGAATTCCAAGAAGGTGCCTTTGTCCATGTCCTAAATCACATTGAAGCAAGAAAAGAAAACGTCTATGGAAAGAAAACGAAGGTGAGCATCTATTGCGCTGAACAAAGCCAATGCTACATGGAAAGAATTGGACCGGGCGGCAATACTGATCTAGCTGGCATTAATTGGTCTTTTAAATGGAGATATACATCCAAATGTAACTCTCATGAGAACCATTTTTCTTCAGAATCTTCTTTGGAAAATTTAAGGGTACAGACTTTAGACAAGACCTCTCGCATTTTAATGTAGGAAGAAAATAGATATTTACAAATTCAAGGAAGACAAGCTAAGTAACAAAATAAAACAATACTTTTAAAGTTGGGATGCAATGGGTCCGGTTCAATCAGCTATATGAACCGACCCACAAAATCTAAGGTTTGGGCCCTTGTTTGTACCCACTTGGTATTGGAGTTCGGGTCTCAAAGGACGTAATCTTATAATGAACTAAATCCGAAAATTTGTATTTATGTTTTTTGTTTTTTAATTTTTCTTTACATTATATAATATAAAAGGAAATGATAGACTTAAAATTTGAGAACTTAGGAGCCCTCACATTAAAAGTATCATCACTATTAAATCCTATCCACTAGTCTATAAATGAGTTCCTAAGTTTCTCGGTTTTTAAGTTCCTCCTCTTTCATTCTCTCTTCTTTGTGTGTATAGTATATATATATATATATATATATATATATAATAACTTTTGAAATATATAATATTTTTATCATAAATATGAATAATTGTTATAAAATATTTAAAATTATGTATTTTTTATATAAATATATTTATTATCGGTTTGGGTTTGATACATATTAAGATTCGAGTTCGGGTGTCATTTATTAACGGGTCTGGGACATGTTCAGGTGTAAATTAAAGAAAAATATTTATGTACATATTTGGGTTCATGTTCACATCAAGTTTGAGGCTGGCGAAACGGACCTGTCTCATTGGCAACACTACTTTAAAGGAAATATCTCTTGGCATGGGGAAAAAATATATCTTGAATGGTATTATAAATAACAAACCAATTTAAATTCTAATGGAATTATATATCCGGTTATAAATACAGTTTATCATTCATCATTGATCTATTACATGCACCATATTTTATCAAGATTGAGATTAATTGCCAGTTAAATTATGTTTGTGCATATTTCTTTTCACAAATTTAAATATAAGAGGAATCAATTTTTCAAGCCAATTTAGAAAGTTGGCTTCAAATCCGTAGTTTTTAAATTATGGTTGAAATGTCATCTCATTTTTCATCCTTCAAGAGTCATAACAAAAAAGTCCTCTTAACGTAAAATATCCGCATTATTTCTATACGGGGTTTTATACACATAATCCGCTATTATGAAAAGGAAGGCTTGTTTATGTGTATAAAACATAGAGAATGATTAGGATAAGGTAGTGTTGTTAATGAAAATGGTTAACTATGACAACATAGCACATATATAATATGAAACCTTCAAAATTGGCCTGCAACTTGTAAGAAATATGCTTTATGCAAAAAAACCAACTCGCATATTTGACATTGCAGTGCCTTATTAAAGTCACAACTACACATATGTACAATCCAGCTCCATGGTACACTCAATCACAAGTTGTTGGCACCTTCTATTTTTTTATATATACAAAGATCATAAAAAACTGCAAACTGGGTCACACAAGAAACAAAATTAAAAGATGAAAGAGAGAGCTGGAACTGAGCACATACTAGAGAGGAGAAAAACTAAATCTCATTGGTTGGTTCCTCAAGGTCTATGGTGGAAAATTCCTCAAGTGACTCCTCAATGGACATGTTGACAACAGGCCACATGAAAGCAGGCTTCTCAGTGGGCACCTCAGGAGTTGAAGCTTCCCCTATCAAAACTTGAGTAGCCAATCTCATGGTTGGCCTCTCTTTAGGGTTTGGATGGCAACAAGCCAAGCCTAGCCTTAGCACACACTCCACTTGTTTTTGGTCAAAGACACCACCCAATGTTGGATCAACTGCATGTACAATCCTTCCCCTTCCATGCAAGTCCCAAAGCCAATTCACAATTTCATTGTTGCCGCCAATTTTTGCACCATGAGGTCCATGACCATGGTATTGGATGTTGTAAGGCCTCCTTCCACAAGCAACTTCCATGATGAACACCCCAAACCCATAAACATCTGTCTCCCCATTGGCCCTCGCTGTGAGGAAGTACTCCGGTGCGACGTAGCCCGGCGTGCCGGAGATGTTGCCGGTGGTGTGATGCGTCTTGCCGTCTTGTTGGACAGCACGGGCCAGCCCGAAATCGCCCAATCGGGCGTCGAAATTGGCATCCAGCATCACATTGCTTGATTTCACATCCCTGTGGAAGACTCTCTTGGCACAACCATTGTGTAGGTAGCACAAGGCATGGGCCACCCCTTTGATGATGTTGTGCCTCTTATCCCAGCTCAATTGATCTGAATAGACCCCTGCAGGGTTCTCGTGAGAGAACAACAACTTGTCCAGGCTTCCATTGGGCATGAACTCATAGACTAGAAGAAAATCATTCTCAGATTTGTAACACCACCCAATCAATTTCACCAAGTTCTTGTGGTTAAGCTTCCCAATAGTGGTGATCTCATTGATAAACTCTTGTTCACCTTGTTTGGAGTCCTTGGACACCCTCTTCACTGCAACTTTCTGCTTGGTGTCATTCAAAACCCCCTTGTAGACTGTCCCAAATCCTCCTTCCCCAAGCTTGTTCCTTGGGTGGAAGTTACGGGTTGCATATTTCAGCTCTTTGAGCTTGAACTTCCTGGGTGAGCCATCAAGCATTGAAACTTGGATGCTTTTCTGCCTCGACTTGATTCTATCAGTCTTCCTCTTTCTCCAACATGTACAGAATACCAAGGCACAAGCAATAACTGCAACAAGAGCACCAATAGCGATGTATAAAATCAATTTGAGTTTGCCTTTTTTACCTGTAATATCTGTGCCCGAGAAACTCCATGCCTTGACACAATTGAGCTGAGTAATATTACTCTGGTCACCAGTTGAACCTGAGAAGCCTATGTAGACATCCTCCTTTAGGAACTTTGATAGATCAAGAGGCCACGAATTAATGACCGGATTTGATCCATCAGTTGCTGGTGTAGTACTGTTGCCCATTGCAACAAAGATGGACATCCTCTTTGAGATGCCGTCATAGACAATTGAAGCAGTCACATCCGTTCCATTGGTTAAGTTGACACCATATTCAGCCAATGGAACTTGTATCCTTGATCTGATCCCATTCACGTCGACCCCGACGTGGTTGCCGTCTACGTCGTCGCTCGAGCTCTTCCTCGTGTCGAATTCGATGGCAATTATGCGATTGCTTTCTTCCCCGTCGTTGTCCTCATTTACAATTCCCATCCACCTGCCATGGCTGTTCTCCGGGAGCGTCAAATTGCTGGCTAGGATGAAGGCTAGGCCTTCGCCCCCCCTTGAGCCATCGGTCGGAAAAATGTTGATGACAAATGTGGTGTTGAATGATGCCACTTCGGCCGTGCCATTCTTGCCATTCTTCCACAATCTAAAATCCTTTTTGTATACAATTCTCCCTGAGGAGTTAGTCAATCCATAGCTTGGATTGTCTGTGTCTCTAGTCACTTGAAGAGCACCCTTGTATATCCTTGAATCACCTTGTGATCCATCGAACTTAAAGTCAGCTTCATCATGGTCTGAGAAGTTTTTGTATTCGAACTTTAGGGAATTGGATTGATGAATGAAAGCAGTGGAGGAGAAGAAGAAGAACAAAAGCAACTTGGCAACAAAAAGGGAAGAAATTGGCATGCTTCAATTGATGACCCTGTAACAACAAGGTGAAGGTGAAGGTTTGTGGGTTCTCTTTAACAATGTGGTACCGTTTGTATATATACGAAGCCATTGTTGCTGACATCAGGAGGGTGAGGGAAGCTTCTCGGTAAGTTTCTTCCAGAAGAATTTTCTTTTAGAAAGCGATCTATTTCTCTCTGCAACTTCTATCCAACTTACCTCTATTTCCTGGAAGGTTGCAGTGGTGCAAATTGTTCCAATGGAAGGTTGAGATCACGGATGTCGGATTGGAAGTTTTGAAAGGTTTAGGATTTTGGTGGACTTTTGCTCGATTCTATCATCAATTGACTACATGCAAAAGACTCAACATGTTGAATCCCTCATTTGGTTTTTCCACCTTCGGAATAATGTAGTCAGCAAACAGATAGGAAGCCCACCAGCTAAATGCACGGTTGATCACTCATTTGGCATATGTCATTTGGCCTTTGTGATTAATTAATCGTCATCCATTAAACACCCCTGATTCGTACATCAAATCGACTATCATTGGTTGTTGGCCTTGCCGTATCACTTGTATCCAAAGAAAAATGCGTTCGGTATTTGCACTCTGTACCTTGATCAAGTGGTTGAGTCAAGTCGCAAATAATCGTGCAGAATCCGTTATATGTCACCAAATATTGATTAAGTTAAGATTAATATAATATGACCAGCAATCGACTCTAATTGGTAGATGATGTTAATAATGTGATCGTTTTTAATCCATTTATTTTGAACGAATTGGATGAACAACTACTAGTCAAAGATGATAATAGCAAATGCAAAATAATGTGCATAGAACACTTGGTCAATATAAAGATAATATCACCAAATCTCATAGTTAAGATTAATCTAATATGACCAGCAATCTACTGTAATTGGTAGATGATGTCAATAATGTGATCGATATGTTGTCATTTTTAATCTGTTTATTTTGAACTAATTATAACATTTGGTCAATATTAAGATAATATCATCAAATCTCATAGTTTATGTCATGACCATGACCTTGTGAGAGTAGATAATATCAATGTATGCCTGGCCGTTGTAGTATACTTTTTTTTATTGTCTAAAGGTTTTATTTGATTGGGGAGATTAAGCATTTCAACGGTTCTGAGATCACTCTGGGTTTTAGAGGGTTTATGACTCTGGGAGCAAGAAAGGGTGTGAAAGTTAATATTTTATTTATGAAGATGCTTGCTTAATCTAAGTGTTGCTAATTCTCATAAACCTATTAATTTAAGTGTTTCTTATCTAATACTTTTCTTTTTCAACGGTTTTGTGCAGTGAATGAGTCGAATCACATCGTGCATGACTTCATTCATATTGATTGCTGAGCTTGTTTTCAATAAAGCTAGCTCAAGTTTGTTTTGAAATAAAATTATGTTCTTGTGGATTAAAATCGAGTCTGGTTAACTGTAAAACTCCGAAAATATATAGGTTATTTTATTTAGAGTTTTATAAATCTTAAAACAAATCTTAAATATTATTTAATTCAATTAATAATATCATAAATTATTAATTATTATCTTTAGCGTATCATCTGGTAGTATTTATAGATTATTTTCAATCAACTTTATTTGTTGTAATTTGTTGTATTTTATTTTTTCCCTTTTGGTTGAATAAGGTTCGACCACAAGTCAAACCCGTTGGGCTTAGGTTAGTAGCGAGTAAAGTCTTTTGGGTAGGCTGACATGGTGTGTATGGGTGGAGTTTTGGTTTAGACTTAAAGATAAGAGGAAAACTTTGTCTCCCGAAGTTATTAGATGATGAGGATTTTTGGATTGAGAGTTATGAGTATGATTTGATTTTCAAAACTCTTTTATCTCCTCGTATAGTAGGCATCCACACTATTTTCTTTTCTTGTTGTTTCTTCCTTGTTGATCGTCTCTCCGTCTTCTATCACATATAGGTATATCTCTTCTCCCTCTTGGTTTTTGAGTGCATGTTTGCTATCTTTTTGGTTTTGAATTTAATTAATGAGTGATTAAATACTAATTAATTTATAATAAATTCAAATTAAATTGAATTAAATCAAGTGTTGACATTTGTAATGGTTAATCATGTGTTTATTATCTTATGTTTATTGATATAGATGAAAGCATGTTTTGCATTATTTATAGATAACTTAAATTATTATTATTATTATTATTAGTGTTACTGATTTATTTATGTGGATATATTTAAATTCATAATCATGTGGCCTCATTATTAATAAATAATTGTTCATATAATATTAAATAAGTACATTGTGTTTTCATTTGGGATATGTATTTTAATTATGCCCGATAATGTTAATGTATAAGTGGTACCATATCATTTAAATTATGTTGGTGATTGTTTACATATTTTTAATGTGCGTATGTATATTTAATGTATATGTGGTCAATTAAAAATACGTGTTGTGGGTACTTAATATCACAATAAAATAAATAAATACTAATATATCAGATGTGGATCATGTTAATATGTATCATTTTGGTTTAACTAAATAAATTAATTGCATTAATTCATCAAAGCAGGTTTTAAATAATTTATTGAATAAGTATCACTATATATTAATTTCACTATATTTGAATCAAGGCCTGGTTGATATTTTATTATAAATTTATTGATTTGGGTTACTCATACTTATTATGTAAATAAATAATGCATAATGATATTAAATGGTTTAATGCTTAGTATGTTGTGTGTTTTAAATAAATATCATGTGTATTAATAAGTTGGTAAGATCAATATCCGTACATGTGAATGGGTATACATGTCTTTAAGATTGACACATGGATTTTAGTTAATCAATATTTTAGCTAAACACATTATGGCTTATTCATCGCATGAAGTTAGATTTAAGTCCTAAGAAAATATTTAATTAATTAAAAGCTGATGCATTTTGGTCTAAGTAAAGGTTAGCCGGTCATAAACGACCTAATGTTTTAGTTAATTTCTTGATCTCACAAGGAAGCAACTAATTAATGTCTTAATATGATTCAAAATTAAAATACAACAAGAAAACTCGAGAAACCATAAACCCAGATTACAAGAACTATAATGAGCAAAATTATATTCCAATCCCACTAGTGAATGTACCAAAGGAAATTTATTAGACAATATTAAGGTGGTGAGCCATCAATAGTGAGTTCCTGAGCCACAGCCATCCCCACCACCTGACCAATATTTTCTGCAACACCTTCCATCACTCTCTCGGTCAAGCTGCCAGTCCTTCCCGTCTCCGGCAGCACCGTCGACTGCCATTGCGGAGAGATGGCGGGTGCAGCCAAGGTGTGCATCAAAGTTGCTCGTGTTGCACCTATAGAGCCAATGTTTGGAGCCAGCACACTTACATATGTCACATATAAACTCTTGGGTAGGGTATGGATGGGAGTAGCATAGGTTGAGAGGGCGGTGGTGGGAGCCATGGCTAACCACAAGCTTCATGGCTCTCACACTCATCACAGTGGTAGCAAACTTCTCCTTCCCTCCCACAGTCGTTGCAGCCAAATACACCTGGGTAGGCTGGGGAAGAGAACAATATGAGGGAATGGTTGGGGTCTCATGGGTGAGTGATCCTTCTGGGCATCTTTGAGCAAGAAGTGTGGAGTGTAGTGTTAGGCCCTTTGGACCCCCAAAAGAGAATTGAAATAGGTGTCACGAGCCTTTCGTAATCCAAAGATTAACTAAAAAATAAGGTTTTCTCATTAGCCTATATACAAGTTACTGAACATCATCCACGACTAATGTGGGATAAACCTAACACGTAATTCCAGGTGTTGCATATGTATGCCCATCCTATGACTTGCAAATTGCAACCTGAGCATGGAGATGAGAGGGGTGGCTGTTGGGGAACCTGGTGAGCTCCAAGGGGTGTTGGTGGCTAAAATGGTGAATGGTTTGATCAATGTTGGTGTTGCTTCCAGCAGACATGGTTGATGAGAAGAAAGAAATATAGTAAGAATATGAAGAACTTATAAGGTTTGAATCCAAAAGATGTATGCCAAATTCTATTTGTAAGTAAGGCAAATTAATTTATAATTAACTATTAGTTATTTTTTCAAAGCTATCAATCCATAGTTGCAAAAATCGGAATCGGGGTCTGAATCGATTTCCGAGGGAGTCACTATATCGGATTGAATTAGTCAAAAATCGGTTCAGTTGAATCGGTCCAAATCGGTTCTATACAAAAATTTTAACTTAGTCAAAATTTTAACCTTATCGTCGTCGCATCCCTCCCCCCCGTCACCTCCTCACCACCCTATCACCCCGTCGCCCCACCCCCTCGCCCCCGTCCCATCTCCACCCTGTCACCACCCTCATCGCCCCGTCCCCCACCGCCATTGCCCCCCAGCACCCCCTGATCCGGAATCGGCTCAAAAAGATGTAGAAGTGCTTAAGTTTCTTAATTTTAATTAGAGGTTAATATTAAATTCCTCTCTTATTAATAAGAGTAGATATCACACGTATAAGCCTCACTTTGAATGCTGTAAATAACCATACAAAAAAATTGCCATTCTTCAAGATTAGACCTAGGTCCTTGTCTTTAATGCCATATTTTAAGCCCATAAATATTTCAATATCTCGTAACACTCATGCTTCCATTGTAATATAGGATTGTTAGATTAATGTGAAGGTTGTTAGAACTAGACAATGACACCTTTTGATGGAGACAAAGCGGCTGATCTTGACTACATATATTTATATGATAATAAAGTGATTTCCAAGAAGGTGCCTTTGTCCATGTCCTAAATTACATTGAAGCAAGAAAAGAAAAGGTCTATGGAAAGAAAACGAAGGTATCAATTGTGCGCTGAACAAAGCCAATGCTACATGGAAAAAATTGGACCGGGCGGCAATACTGATCTAGCTGGCATTAGTTGGTATTTTCAATGGAGATATACATCCAAATGTAACTCTCATGAGAACCATTTTTCTTCAGAATCTTCTTTGGAAAATTTGAGAATATGGACTTTAGACAATAATACCTCTCGCATTTTTTTGTTTGAAGAAAATAGATATTTACAAATTCGAGGAAGGCAAGCTAAGTAACAAAGTCAAACAATACTTTTAAAGGATGCAATGGGTCCGGTTAAATTGGCTACCAAAACCAACCCACAAAATCTAAGGTTTCGAGCCCTTATTGGTACCCACTTCATATCGGGTCTAAACTCGGGTCTCAATGGACCCAATTGTATAATAACCCGAAACTGATTTTTTTATATTATATATATATATATAATAATAATAATAATAATAATAATAATAATAATGTAAAAACTTATGAACTTTAGAACACACTTTTAGATTATCAAATAAGGTTCAACGGTGATGATGTTCCTCGCATTAAAAGCATCACAATAAGTGAATCTTATCCAATGATCTTCGGGTGAGTTTTTAAGTTCTTTACGTTCTTAGGTTCCTAATCTATCATTTTTTTCTGTCTCTCTTTCTCATATATATATATATATATATATATATATATATATATATATATATATATATATATATGAACTTGTGAAAGTATAATATTTTTATCATAAATATGAATAATTATCATAAAATATTTAAAATTATGTATACTTTTATAAAAATATATTTATTATCAACTTGAGTTTATTACATATTTGGGTTTCAGTTCATATCAAGTTTGAGGCCTCCAAAACTCGCAGCGAACCTGACTCAGTGGCAGCACTACTTTAAGGAAAGATCTCTTGGCATGGAAAAAAAAGAGGATATCTTGAATGATGTTATAAATAACAAGCCAATTTAAATTCTAATGGAAGGATATATCCGGTTATAAATACAGGTTATCATTCATCATTGATCAATTACATGCACCATATTTTATCAAGATTGAGATTAATTGGTGGCAAGGATTTTGTGCCATTAATTACTAGTTATAATTATCTTTGTGCATGTTTCTTTTCACCAATCAATTGGTAGATGATGCCAATAATGTGATCGACATTTTGTCATTTTTAATCAGTTTATTTTGAACTAATTGGATGAACAACTATTATTCAAACATAATAGTAACAAAAGAAAAATAATTGCCCAAATCGGGCGATTCTTTGTCTAATCTTTTGCCAAAATAACCTGGCTTCTTTTTAACTCAATTTTCTACTTAGCAGAGTAAAATTGGTCGGTTCTACTCAGAATCAGCCGATTTTTGTAACTATAGCGTATAATACTTTGTCAATATTAAGATAATATCACCAAATCTCATAGTTTATATATCATGACCAAGACCTTGTGAGAATAGATGACATTAATGTATGCCACGCGTTAGGGTCTACTTTTTTTAACAATAACTTATTAGGCGGTGAATTTTATGTACAAGAGCAAATAAACCTAATATATAAAATACTCAACCAAGTCCCACAGGGGCACTTAAAAATATAAACATGATGAATATAAATTGAAAATCTAGAAAGCATCATGCAAAGCGCACAGCTACCTAATATCCAATGCATGATCTAATTTATTCTCATTGAAAAATTTCAAATGCAACAAGGAAGAATTTTCACTACTGAGTTCACATTTAGGTGCTGAAAGAGATGATGGAAGATGCTGATCAGCACCTGTTCACAACGAAGCAGAGTATTATTATTGCCAATGTCAGCAGCAAATAACCACACAAGCAAACCCATTCTTAGGTGGTCAGTATATGTGCATCCAATGTAGTAACATAATCAAGTAGAAAACATTCAATGTAGATAGCGTCACTTTCTAATCTTAAAGGATAAGAAAACACCAGCTAGAATTTGCCCATAGAGTTCTCTTCACAAAAGTTTAGATGACTCTTGTTAATATTGACATTCAAGAGACAAGATTGAAGGCATCAAGAGAAGTTCACATGGTTAAAAAACCTTTAATGTTGTTCAACCAATCCAAATGTTCTCTATCGTTCTTGATCACCGTGTACTGTTTCAAGAATTCCCACAGGAAGCTATTAATTCCTCTGGCCTTCGAGTATTTTACAGCAGCCATGTACAACGCCCCTTCCAAGTCCCTGAACAACAAAAAAGCTGGACAAAATGATAAATTCGGTGCTAGGCAGCCAAATGTGTATCGTCTACCTAAGAGACAAATGCCAAAGACTTACCCGAGGGAAGGCCCTTCGTAATTTTGTTTATCGTCTGAAACTTGGTGGGATGTAAGATGCATCTTGAAATTGGTGAATTCCTTTGAGTCTAAATAGCAATCAAACTCTACACTATGTGTTTTTCACTTTATCAATCTTTACAATCAAATCCAATGTATATTCATCTTCTTTTATTTCTTCTTCTATATTCATCTTTTATATTCAAACTCTTACTATGTATTTCTCCTTTTATATTCATCTTCTTTTATTTCTTGCCCAACCAATCTGACCACTCAACCCGTTGGGTTTATCCCACATCGGTTGTAGAAGTTGTTGGTGACTTGTATATAGGCTAATTGGAAAGCCTTAATTCTTGAGCTAGCTTTTAAATTAAGAGAGGCTCGTGACACCTATTGCGAGTTTTCTTTGATTGTTTAAAGTGTCTTTTGGGGCCCGAAAGGTCCAAAGTGGTATCGGAGCTTAATTAAGGGCCGAAAGGGCCCAACAAGTAGTATTAGAGCTTAATTAGGGGCCCAAAGGGCCTAACAAGTGGTATCAAGGCCAGGTTGAGGGGAGTTTGCCAGATAAGGCCGAAAGGGCCCAACAAGTAGTATCAGAGCTTAATTAGGGGCCCAAAGGGCCTAACAAGTGGTATCAGGGCCGGGTTGAGGGGAGTTTGCCAGGTAGTAGGTGCCGTCTGATTTAAGGGTAAGGGGAGTTGTTGGATTTATCCTACATCGATCGTAGAAGTTTCGGGTCATGCCCGATGTATAAATGGGAGTTGTTGGATTTATCCTACATCGATCGTAGAGGTTGTTAGTGACTTATATATAGAGCTAATGGGAAAACTTTAATTCTTGAACTAATTTTTAGATTAAAAGAGGCCCGTGACACTTATTATAAATTTTTTTTTATTGTTTAAAGTCCCGAGCCCTAAAAATCCATAAGTAAACACAACCTCCACCTCAATGTTTGCGCCAAAATCATTCCACTTCAAAGTGATCATTCCCTCACCTGAATTGTCGACTATCTCAAACGAAAAATCCTCGGGAACAAAAATTCCTGATAAGGCTGACAGCAGCCAGAGCAGGAAAATCAGTCAATCTCTATTGCTTTACGGCCTCGAAAATCTAGACCTTGATAGACAGAGACAATTATCATATCAAAGTACTAAATGTCAAAGTCTTAGCCTGCCTCCATATATTTAAATTTGTGTGATACAGCTAGTGGAATCAACATAATAATGATAAACCAACGGCATCAACATCAAATAAGGGCAAGGAAAAAAACTATAAAAGATTGAAAGCAAATTATTTAAGTATGATTCATCAGGAAATATAAAAAGTTAGAAATGCCAACATCTTTCATCACTAGAAAGAAAACATAGTACAAAACTAGAACTATAAGCAAGATAAATATAATAAATTTTGCACTTGGCCAAACTCTATAAATTTTGCAGTTGGCCGAAACACCGACCCCCTCCAAAGAAGAGAAGAACCGTCGTTGTGGATTAGCTGCAGTAGTAGTAGTGGAAGCCGCAAGCCAAGGGGGTGTTGGCGATGAAGGAAGAAGGGAGGAGCCAAAGAGGGATGACACTGCATTTGGAGACAGGCCAAGTCTGAGAGGAGAGGGAGTGTTGGGATTTAATTCTCAATATCCCTTAATCTTAGTTGTAATTGGACAAAATAAAATAATAAAGAGAAATTATCAAAATAATCACAAGCAACAAATACACCTAATTTACGTGGAAAACCCTCCAAATAGAAAGGAGAAAACCACGGCCGAAACCAAATTTACTATAATTATAAATTCTTTTTACATTCATAGTTTCCTCCTTTAATGAAAACCATTTCTTGCGTAATATTATTTCCAATAAAGATCAATTACAATCCCATGTAGTTTGATAAAAAAAACGGTAAAAAACCTTTGAAGATCACAAAGTGTTGTTTTTGGTGGAGCACAACAACCAATTGATGATGTGAAGAATCCCATCTTTAAGAAACGATTTCCCCTCACAATTATCAATCTCTTCTTCTTCTCCCAAAACCAAACCCTAGGCACCTCCTTTTTCTCTCAAATTTGCTCTCAAATTAGTGTCTGTATGAAAAAACTTCAAAATTAGGGTTAAATAGCCCCCAAAAAAATGTCCTAAACAGACCCAAAATCAATAGACAAGAGGATAGTAGTGCAGCTCTGGATTATAGATCCTCGGATCTTCATCACTCACAATATATAAAATAACCTCCACCCTAAAAATCCACAATGACCACATGCTCGCTCCTAAAAAAATTACAAAAAATAGCAATCCTAATTTAGGGTTGGTAATGGAAGCTAAAATATATATTGGCCTTGGGAAAATAATATATTATCAAGCAAGTTTAAAAAAAATTGTAGTGAACATTTTAAAAAGTAATTTTACATACTTGTATAGAATTGTTTTTATGACAGGTTACATGATTTAACCTTGTATATCCACCTTTATTATTATAAAATATAAAATATTTTTTAAAAAAATGATTAAAAATTGAATCAATTTAATGTTTATTTAGTAGATCACAAACCTAATTGTAATGCGACCACAACCTCAATCCCTAAACTCAATACTCAAAATTCACAAAAAAGACTTCAAAATTTATCTCTGTGTATTATTCAGATGACCATGCAAGCCTGCATTTACATGTAATTAGTTAATCAAACAATTTTAATGTATATCATCCCCCTATATTAAAGTGTTAGGTTTTTTTGCTCTCATCGCATTTTAACTTTAATTTTGTTATCATTAATTCTGGTCCCAAATAATTTTGTGGGCTCATTAATACTTATTTAATATAATGTTTTCTTGTTATTTATTATTAGACAAGCGTTGAAGTATAATTTCATTTAAATAAAAAAATTAAATATTGATAAATTCTAATATATTTATAATTATACCAATCTAACCAAAATTTATTACTTAATAATACCTGTTTAATTTAGATTTACAGTTATTTATTTATTTATTTAGCTATTTATTTATTAGTTGTTATTTATTTATTAAGAAAAAACTTAGAACATGATTTTATCCAAATTAAAAATCTTTTAAAAAATCCATTTAACTATTTTTTTACTTATTAAAAAAATTAATTTTAATGTTTCTATACAACTATATTTTTTTCTTAAAATTTAAAAAATATTTACTGCTTTATTTTAAAATAAAATAGTAAGTTTTTCAAATTAATTTTATATATTCTCAACATATATTATTAATAAAAGCACATCGTTAGTCTTTTGCTAGTTTAATAGAATTGTATAAAACTAGCTCTGTAATTAAGAGAGTAACTCTTACTTAATAAAATAATTTTATATTTGTTAAGAGTAAAAATTAAAGTTATTGTTTGTTCCAAATCCGCATATATTACATGGGAAAATACCCCCCAACTTTAAAAAAAAAATGCCTTTATTTGATCTATATGCCTCAAACATATAATTAGCGTTTGCTGTCCTTGTAAAAAAGGTTACTTCCTTAGATTCTTTACATGGGTTTGAAGTTTCTCTAGCAACCAACCCATACACAGATGTAATTTGATCACTTGTTCGCAATCACATACGCATCAAAGAATACAACATATAATTGACAGAAAGGAAATAAGAACAAGAACATCTCTCAAACAGCATCACTAATCAACCGGACATGGCGATTGCAGTGCCTCTCCATGAACATCTTTGAAGCTCCATCCACACTTCTCCTCCACGTCTATTTCAAAACATCAAAAAGAGAAACAATTCAACTAGGATACATATTACCGCAAATAATAATTCAACAAGAATAACTCCTGCTGTTATACAAGAAAGTATGTTAAAAGATGGTTAGAATTTATTAAGATTAGCATAAATTGGTAGCCGGGACATTCACCATTGAGTTAATTAGTTTCCAAAATAGATCTTTTGTTGTAAGTTATAAATTAAGAGCATTTACTTAACTTGATATTCAAAAACAATCATTCTACTTATTTAGAGAAAGCATGAAAAAACAAATGAATTCTGATTGGCATATTTGACAAGAAATGATCACCTGATTAACTAAAACTCTTCTTTAAAAAGAACTTTTTTAAGTGAAATTCCTATTTTCATGCACGCTATGAACAAACATTCATGTTGATTTCCGCCCAATATAGAAGAACATCAGTA
Source organism: Piper betle (assembly GCA_033002965.1). Taxonomy (NCBI): domain Eukaryota; kingdom Viridiplantae; phylum Streptophyta; class Magnoliopsida; order Piperales; family Piperaceae; genus Piper; species Piper betle. Next base: position 29,468 of record JAURVB010009347.1, read on the forward strand.
CAAGCAGAAATGGTGTCTGAAAAAATCAAATATGGTAGTCAATGAAATGACTTCCAATCTCTTACATTTATGTACATGGTAATCCTCACTATTTGAATAAAAAAAAGTTACTCGCTTGTTTAGAGAAAGCATGAAAATGAGGATCAATTCCACCTCTTACCTTCTCCCACCAAAATTTTGTATATTTCTTTTATATGAATTCAATATGAAGTCAAAGTCCATGCAGTTTTGAATGTAGCTATAGACCAACAGTTCTATTGATAAAAACTTGCCATTTTTTTTAATGATTCTTCAAAAATCAAAGATAGCAGATGAAATTGCAACCAATTCCTGCCCTTGCAGTCCAGTCTTCAAACAAATATTTCCTAAGTCATCATCAAATCAAATTCCACACAGTTCATAATGCAAGCTAAGATGAATCAAGTATAAAGACATAGATTTGATAAAACACTAGTTATCATTTTAAGAAAAAAATGATTGTACAAAAAAACAAAAATCTGGTAGACGAACATGACGAACGGTTCAAACTCTCACCTTCTCAATCTTGGCCAAGATCAAGGCACTAACAATGAACTCCTTCATCCTAACCTCCGACCTTCTACCCTTCACCTGTCTGAGCAGACCCAGCCGCCTGTTAGAAACAGGCAAAGAGACCTCTTCTCCACCACCAACTGCCCACCACTTCTCCCCCCAAGCTCTCCCTCCTCGTCACCATCCTCCTCCTCCTCCCCCAACCACCACCCTCCCCTTGCTCCTCCTGGCCACTACCCATTTCAGCAAACTTGCTCAAGAGCTCGTCGGAGGCTGCCTTGCTCACATGCTGGACCGTGCAGTCCGCCATTGGAAAAGTCAACCCGAGCTGCAGTAATGGTGGAGAGAGGTAGAAGAGAGAGAGAGGGACGGAGAAGAGGAGGAGAGGTGCGGGGACTTAAAAGAGTTGGTGGGTAGGCGCCAAATGACCGTTTGAGAGCAATGGGGTTTGGATGTTTAATAATGGAATCTCCCAGAGGTGAGTATAGATAACAGAGGTGGGTGGCAGCCATGTCCATGTGCGATAGAAGAGACGAACGATGTAGCCGTTGGGAATTTAAACCTGTGATGGCGGCGCTTAACCACTACAAGTCCAGGGCTTTTTTAAAAAAATAAAAGGCTACGGTTTTGGAGAAAATAATATTCTTTAAATAGTTAATGATAATTCTTAAGAAAGCTTTGATAATCTTAAAGCTCTGAGTATTAGTTATTTATATCATATAAAATAAAAAAACCAATTTCAAATTTCCACAATGTCCACACTGTCAAAATTATAAATTTTATCATTAAAGAACATCGTTAGTCTTTTTAACCGACACCGAAGCCGAGTCACTGGCATATGGTGAAGTACAAATCATAGTTCATATTCAGATTATTATTATTATTATTATTATTATTATTATTATTACTACTAATACCAGCTTTTTTATTGATTATCTTAGAAAACCAAAGTACATAATAAAAACGGGTAAGAATGTCAAGTGGCAACGATCATCACACTTTCCAGATTCGTCCCAGCACATAAACTCGATCAGACAACAAAACAATGGAAATGCAACATCAAGGAAAAATTATTGCAATACAAACTTTATGAATGTTATATTTTTTTATAGTTTGTACAATTACCAATATTCGAGTTGTTTAATCCTATTAGAAGGCCTAATAATCAAGGGATGCTAGATTTTTCAATACATTTGATCTTACAACAGTGATCTAAATTGGAGGAATACAAAAGAGTCCATGGTTACATTGACAACCAAAAGCATGAAAAAATGGAAAACTAGCAGAGAACATCCCGGTATTGAAGTTCACAGACAAATATGTTACTATTGTACAAGATTAATCAAAGTTCTGCATAAGTAGCGCACTAGATTAAAAATCTGACAAACATTTGCGGATTCCACTTGAACTTGCACTTTCATACGCTAATTACTTACCATTTTTTATGTCAGAAATCCAAATTCGATGAGAAGTTGAGTGTGTGGCATTTGACGGTTCCTCGTGTTTAGCTAGAAAAATATACCAAGTTAGCAGATAAAAG
>JAURVB010009348.1:0-13167 GCA_033002965.1 Piper betle
CTTGACATTTCAGGAAGGATCCGTTTCACCGATAATCCCGAGGGACGGTTAGAATCCCGAGATCTTATTTAGTTAATATTTAATAAAAATTTAAAATATTATAATTATTTAAATATATAAAAGAAAAATATTGTAACCTATATTTTCATAGATACTAGCAGTCCGAGCACCAACACCAGCTGTTCAAACTTTTGGTTTCCGTGCAGACCTAATATGACCACTCTAGATAACAAATGAATCAATACTGGCTAAAGGGAAATCTCTTGTCATTTTAAAGAGAGAGACTTCCATGCATTAAGAAAGATTGCAGCCACTTCAGGTGACACAACAAACCAGTCAAAGATGGCGACTGCAAGTTGATAGCACCGTGAACATTACAACAGCAACATAAATTTTTATATCTAATCGTATGGCACTGTGTAGTACTTAGTTCAAATATGACTTTTAGCATTGCAGTTGAGTAGATTTATAATGCAATTACCACACATCTTGTGTTTACTTTGAAATATGAATCTTAACTTAAAATTTGTAGAGCTCTCAAAAATTCTTAAGGAATGGTGTTGAATCTATCAAGATCCTACTAAATTAATAATTTACAAATTTGAGATGCTGAATTTATGTAAATAGATAAAATGTCGTAAACACAACAGACGAATGAATTATCTAAAAATATATAAAAATATGTCACTTATTTTTTTTATTTTTATATATATAGTAGATTGTAAAATTAGATTTAGGCTGCTACTGCGTTAAGACACGTTATGGGGTAGTTTGGGTGGGTTAATAGTTATAGAGCATATCATTATGATGTTGCGGTAATTATTTTATTTTAAGGATTTTTCCGATTTTCAGGACTTTCACGACTTAGATATTATTTTTGACTGAGTTGGTGATGAGTAGTATTATTACGAGTTTGCCACTGAGTCGTTTTATCACCCCTGACCGTTTTGACATTGCAGCGACAACAGTGCTCCTCCGTCCAAGCTGGCTCCTCCAACTCGTGATTATTACCTACATATAGTATAAAAACACGTCAGTAACAAGTGTTACTGGTTCGAAAAATAAAATAACTATAACAAGCTGGCTATGAGAGCAAACTCTCATATGAAAGAAAACATCATATACTCCACGTGAACACTCTAAAGGGCACTACTGAGGAGCCACTGGGCTGCAGACCCGGTAGCATCCCAAACTTACTGATCTGCTGCTGCTGATGCCGCTCTCGGCATTTTCTTACTTCATTTTCTGGTCTCAAATCCTAAGCCCTCTCCTTACCTCCATATTTCTCCTGGCCTTGAGCACGAAGGCCGAGTACTCTCAGGCAGTCGCCTTTAGTACCCTTTGAACCACAAGTCTGGACATGCGCTGTACTAAACAGTACCCGTAAACCTCCACGTTCTCCGGGTGTGAGGAACTCAAACGCGGAGTTGTCAGGATCCCTCGGGAATAGAACAGTCCGCTGGCACTAATCCAGAGCCCGCTTTGACTGTCACAACATCCGCTCATGGTACGTGCAGTCGGTTTCTCCATCTCTCGTCTCACTGAAAATACGTGAAACCACATATATATATATAGGGCTGGGTAGGGATTTATATAATAGGCCCGAAGGCAACTTGTGGTGGATCTTGTTTTCGAAATCATCCCGAGGGATCTCATCCTGAGGGGTTATTAATCCGAAAAACTGTTCGGTTAAATGGCCCGAGTTAAGTGGGATCCGATAAAACGCCACTTAACCCGTCCTACAGATAATAAAATAAATATACAATAGAAGAGCGTAAAACAGAGACGAGGCCTAAACAGACCTGGTAGAAGCTCCAAGCGTGTCATGGCCCCTAGGCGACGAGCTCCTACTTCGTACCTACACATCAAAACTAGATACTAACGCCTCTGCTAACTAAATGATGCATCAAACACAATGAACATCACACACAATTCAATCATCAACATCCAACAACAGTTAAATAATCAAAAAAGTAAATAATTCTAACCCATCCTATTTATACCAATTTTATTGTATTTTTCAAGGTTACGTCCTGATCACTTATCATGTTGAGACTCGATCTACCTCGTTAGATCACTTAACCTTCATTCTCAATTAATTGCATCATGCAATCATCATTTCATTCATAGTCATATATTTATCCTAACAACTAACCAACTCTAGCATGCTATGTGAACAATCATCATCAACTTTAAATAATCAAATCGGAGGTAATTATACCTCACGTCGTCGGCAATCGGCGACGGCTAGGGTTCCGTCGCGCGTCTCGGAGATCGAATTTGGCGCTCATCGACGTCCAAAGTTCGATTGGGATCGACTGGATGAGCTCCACGAAAGATTCGGCGAATTCCATCAATTCCGGTTTTCCAGCGGGTTTCGGCAGCTTCTGACGGTTTTTCGACGACAACCGCCGGCGGCATCTACTAGCTGGCAAGCAATGGTATTGGGTACCATTGTAACCGGCTCGGCGAGCCCGACACATCCACGATGTCGACGTAGTTGGCCGAGGTGGTGGCTCTCCGAAAAATGGCTACAACAGAGGCGGCGGCGGTGGGTGCTAGATCCGGTCGGCCTGGGCAGCGATGGCGTCCGCTCCGGTTGGGGAGGGTCGTGGGTTGGTTAAAGGTGTCGAGGCGACCACTGGATAGTGGCTGCGACGGTCGCCGGCGGCGGAATCGGTGACGCGAGCGTAACGCGGGTGCGGCGCTTGATGCGGCGATCCGGCATCGTGGAGGCCAAATGACAGCCTGGGCTGCTCGGGGTGGCACGGCAACGCCATGGTGGGGCTAGGCGGCGATGCCCAATGGCAAGGTGACGATGACGCCGGCGGCGGCGGCACCAAACAGTGGGGCGGCTAGGGCTTGGAAAGGGGAAAGTGTCAGGGGTGGAGAAGAAATGGTTGGGTGGCAAACTTGTAAATAAGACTTGACTCGTCTCTGGCTCGAGTCAAGTATAATAACTAAGTCGTATTGAATCCTAAAAATATTTCATAAAAATAGGGGAAAATCCCATAAAATCAAACAAACACTAAAGCATCGTAATGATATGCTCTAGAACTATCAACCCATCCAAACTGCTCGTAACGCGTCCTAACGCAGTAAACAGCCTAAAACTAATTCTACGATCCACTATATATAAAAATAATAAAAAAATGACTGGCATACTCTCATATATTCTGATAACTCATTCTGTTCTGCTGTGTTCATGACGTTATCATCATATACTTGGGTACGCATGACCCTCATAGCTCATACACACGACTGGCATCGGCTCAGTACACGTGTTCTGAAACTGACTCAACTCGAAAAATAACGGTCGAACCGACCGGTTCTGAATATAAAACCCTGACTCGAGTCGCGGGTTTTATACTTGGACCTTCTACCAGGTCCGTTGTAAGACTCGTCTTCTGTTTTTACACTCTATCTATTGTATGTTTGTTTCTTGGATGCCTGCAGGATGGGCTAAGTTGTGTTTTATTGGATCCCACTTAACTCGGTCATTTAGCTAAACAGTTTTTTCGTGATTAATAACCCTTGAGGATGAGTTCCCTCGAGAATGATTTCTGAAAAACAAGATCTACCACAAGTTGCCTTCGGGCCTATTATATAAAACCCTTCCCAAGCCTATATATAAGTAGTTTTCGAATTTTCAGTAAGATGAGAGATGGTAAAACCGACTGGTACGTACCATGAGCGGATGCCGTGACACTCTGGATTAGTGAGCAGACTGTTCCATTCCCGAGGGATCCTGACAACTCCGCGTTTGAGTTCCTCACACCCAGAGAACGTAGAGGTTTACGGGTACCGTTGAGCACAGCGCCTGTCCAGACTTGTGGTTCAAAAGGGTACTAAAGGCGACTGCCTGAGAGTACTCAGCCTTTTGTTGTAAAACCCGTGACTCGAGTCAGAGTTTTACGTTACCGAACCAGTCGGTTCAACCAGTTAGTTCGAGTCGAGTCAGCTTCATGAACCGCGTGCTGAGTCGAGGCCAGCCGTGAGTTATGAGCGATGAGGGTCAGGTGTGCTCGAATGTACGATGATAACGCCGAGAAGATGGTGAGAAATGGGTTATCAGAGTATATGGAGGTATGCAGTATTGATTGTTATTTTATATGTTTGATCGTAGAAATAGTTTTAGGCCGAATAACGCATTAGGACGCGTTGGATTATATTCGGGTGGGTTATTAGTTATAGAGCATGTCATTTGGATGTTGCTGTGTTTGTTTTATTTTATGGGATTTTTCCATATTTTTCTAGATTTTTTTAGGATTTATTACGAACTAGTTATTATTTTGACTCGAGTAGGAATCGAGTCAATGCTTAATTTACATAAACTGCCATCGACGGGTTTTCTCCCTCCCGACACCTTCCCCTCCCAAAACCACCGACGCCGCCGCTGTGGTCGCCGCTGCCGACGCCGTACTGCCGCCGATCAACGTCGCCCGCCCTGCCCCGCCGTGCCGTCGCCGTGCCGCCCCGACCAACCCCGGCCACCGTCTCGCCGCCACGACGCCGGAATCGCCCCACGAAACCGCCTCGGCCGTCGCCACTCCAAGCCGGATTCCGCCGCCGTCCGGGCCGCGCCGCCGCGCTGTGACCCTGACGACCACCCCCTCGCCGTCGCCGACGTTTCCCCCATCATCCCGACCGCCGTCGAGGCCGGCCGGAGCCCCGATCGGAGCACACCGCCGCCGCCGCCATTTTCGACGCCGCCGTCGACGGCCATCGCCGCCTCGGCTACCCTGTTTGACACCACCATTGGGCCAAGCTCGTCGAGCTGGTGCCGATAGACCCCCGATTGCCCCGTCCCGAATCATCGCCGAAAAACCGTCGGAATCCGCCGGAAAACCGCCGACACTCGCCGGAAAACCGCCGGAAAATTGGATTCGTGGGAAATTCGCCGGATCATCCGCCGAACGCACCCGGTCCAATCTGATCGGACTTCGGACGCCGCTAGGTGCCGAATTCGAGTTTCGAGCCACGAAACGGGAACCCTAGCTGTCGCCGATTTTCGACGACGCGAGGTATAATTTATTTTAACTTAATTATTTGAAAGTATTGATTATTAGAATTGCATGCTAGGATTGGTGAATTGTGTGTTATAATAATATATATAAATGTAGATTTGATTAAGGATAAAATATGAAATTTGTTTGATTAAGTGGTGTTAAAAATGGAGGCTAAGAAACCAATTAGGGTAACTAGGTAATGATCATGATCTAATGCAAACTAACTTAAGTAGACTTGCTAGAATTGATATAGGTTGATGTGTGTTGATTGATGCGTGATTGTGTTGATTGTGTGTGCATGCTATAGGATGTGTGATTCATCATGCGGGCGTTAGTTTTTAGCTTGATTGTGTAGGTATGGTGTAGGAGCTCGCCGCCTAGGCGCGTGGACCCGTTTGGAGCTTCTACCAGGTCCGTTTAGGACTCGTTCTCTGATTTACGCTACTCTATTGTGTATTTGATTTATCATGTGCAGGACGAGTTAAGTGGCGTTTTATCGGATCCCACTTAACTCGGGCCATTTAGCCAATGGTTCTTTTTCGGATTAATAACCCTCGAGGATGAGATCCCTCGAGTTTGTTTTCGAACTTCAGATCCAGCTCACGTTGCCTTCGGGCCTATTGTATAAATCCCAACCCAGACCTATATATATGTATAGTTTTCGCGTTTTTGGTGAGAGATTGAATGAGGGAAATCCGACTACCGTGCTACGTCAGATCGGGCACGTGTGAGTCGATAGTGGGCTCTGGAATGGTGTACGAGCTCGCTTCATTCCCGAGGGATCCTGACAACTCCACCTTTGAGTTCCTCAAACCCGGAGAAGTGTGGAGGTTCACGGGTACTGCATTGCAGCGCATGTCTAGACTTGTGGTTTCAAAGGGTACTGAAGGCGACTGCCTGAGAGTGCTCGGCCTTCGTGCTCAAGGCCAGGAGTAATATGGAAGGTGCAGAGGGCGGTAAGGAATGAGATTTGATGCGAGAAGCAATAGAGAAATGGCCAAGGTATGAGAATGAGAAAGAAGGGGGACGCTGTCGACCCGAGGGCGACGGCTCCGCTCCGTATGTGCCCTGATGAGAGTTCTTGAGGAAGTATATGGTTTTGATTCAACAGGAGAGTTTGCTCTCCTGTGCCAGATTGATATTAGTTATTTTCCGGGCCGGTAACACTCGTTACTGACGGTTTTTCTATATATATGTAGGTGAGGAATGCGAGCGATGAAAGCTGTCGGGACTACGGAGGAGCAGCACGGAACCGCGCACACATGTACCTGCCGCGTGTAATCTATAATGATGGTGTGTTTTCGCTACGTGAATGATAATTTTGATGTGTTTATTCGGATGAATTACTTGTTATAAAACGAACAGATAAATATGAATGAGTAGGGAGCCTTGGAGTTCAGACTCGGCTCAGGTAAAAACGAATGAGATAATGATTGAATGGCACGGTAGATTGTTATGTGTTACCGTATTTTTATAAAATATTTATATACCTTTGTTGTGGACAGGTTGGCCCATATTGCACTTTAGGGGAAATTCTGTCTGTTTTACGTAGTAGTATATATTTTCTTTTGGTTTCTCATTTATTGTTTTGTCTTGTTTTTGCTTGTACATCATAGCATGCATGTAGGACCGCGTTAGAACCCAATTGTTCCCATTCATGCATCTCATGTTTGCATCTCCATCTTAAAACGCCGAGTGCAGATCCGGGTCGGCTTAACCGAACCCAGTAGATTAGCGAACGGTTCGATCGCCGATGACATTTCTGGGTCGGTTCACGGGTGAGCCGAAACGGGGTGTTACATTTGTGCTCAAGGCCAAGAGAATTATGGAGGAAAGGAGAGGGCTTAGGATATGCATGTAGTCCCGAAGGACCAGAGAAAAATGAAATGAGAGAAATGCCGAAAGAGGCATCAACAAAGCAGATATTTCGGGATGCTACTGGGTCTGCAGCCTGGTGGCTCCTCAGTAGGTGCCCTTCGAGAGTGTTCACAAGGAATATACGATTGTTTTCTTTCATATGAGAGTTTGCTTTCATAGCCAGTTTATTATAGTTATATTTTAGACCAGTAACGCTTGTTACTGACGTTTTTTCTTTATATATATGTAGGTGATAATCGTGACTTGGATGTGCTGCCTGGACGAAGGAGCATTGATGTCTCTTGCATACACGTCAGTTGATAGAGTGGTTAATATTTTATTTATGATGTTATTACATTGAGAATGATATAATTAAATCCTAAGATATGATAAGGTGATATAATTGAATGCTAAGACATGATGACAGAATATAAAACGTGAATAGATTGCACAGGTGGGCTAGACCCTAACTCCCGAATGAATATACTGTAGATTAGATTTTGAGTGACATTCCAAAGAAGGATCATATACTTGAACAAATAGCCAATTCAGACAATATCTCCAGTGTAGAAGATGGCTGATCTAAAGGGTAAAGAGTGACATTCCAAAAGAAGGATAAGAATTATGGCAAAGTGTCTGACTTCAAAAAGGACTTGATTGAATTCACATTGATCTCTTTAAGATCAGTATATGATTTTCCACAGCTTGCAAACACAACAGGAGCATTAATTGATGCCATTGAGAGGAGAGCTCCAACCTGCATCAAATTAAATCAAGAGAGCATTATGTTTTTTTTCTAAGGTTTTTTATCATTCCAAAGAGGATTGCAGCAAAAAGTTTATGGTTTATGTTGCAATTACAATCACTATACGCCATAATTACCTTATCATCTATAGCATCCAACTTAGTTAATATAACTCCATCAATCAATCTTGGGTTGGTCAAAGATGACTGATCGGCAAGTTTCTGCAATGAAATTCAAAGAGAAAAAATGAAAGACCACCAACAATGAAAAGAAAAAACGAACAAATGTAGACTAGAAGTTAAAATTAACCTGATTGAATTCAAGAAATTGATTGACTGCATCAATTGCCACTAATGATGCCTCTCCAACAAATAGCGTCAAATCTGGACTGTTGAGTAAAATGAGCTTGTACAATGCTCTCATTTTTGGGTAATTATCCTAAAAATATGGCAATTACCTTTAATGTGTAATCAAATATAAGTTGGCAATTCAAACAGAAAATAAATATAATATTTAGGAAACCAAGACACTTACAGGCTTCCTCCCAGCTGTATCGAGAAGAACTACTTCAACCTTGTTACAACGAGCTTGGTCGATTGCTTCCATTGCAATTTTAAATGGATTATTCACACGCTTTCTCAAACAGTGGAACCTAATATTATAAAATGTAAGATTCAATGTTAAAAGCTAGTGAAACATAAGTTTGATTCATTCAAAAGAATGCAAAAGAAATGCACCTGAAGTCTGCAAGCATGAGTTCTAAGTTGCTGCTCCTCAGCAGCACCAGACTCCGATGTATCACAAGCAACCATCATCACACTGATTTTATGTTGAAGAAGCCAGTAAGCAACCTGCACAATTTTGAAGCTTATAATCACCAATTGAATAAAAGGTAGTAAGCTACCATTTACCACAAACTTATCCAAAAGTCACCTTGGCCAGGCTAGTAGATTTTCCAACTTCACTATCTCCAATGAAGACAATCACATAGGGTTTTCCTTGCCCTTAAGCAGCAACCACACCCCTCATAATATCAATTGTTGTCTTTGCAGTTAAATTTCGAACCAGAGCTTCTTCTATAACCTGCAAACACCAACACCATATTAACTTTCAAATAACTAGGGAAAAAAAGATCAAAATAGCTAGGTCATATATTAGACTATATATTTACGTAACATAAATGCATTGTTGTTCACATAAAAGAAACGGCATCCACATATTTGCGTAACATAAATGCATTTTTATTCAAATAAGAAAGTCCACATATTTCAAAGAACAGTACGAACCTTTGTGCCCATCTCTTCTTCCACCTTCTCACGTACAGGACTCGAAGAATGATCCCAGACCCCTTGCTCAGCATCATCCTTAGCATCATCCCTAACTGACGCTTCTAAGAGATTCCCGTAAGACCTACCTTTCTGCCAATATCTACCCCTAGTCTCTTGAGTTGACTCCTCAAAAACGTATAAGAACATCTCAACGGCAATGTTTAAATTGAATTTTTGTAATGCAAAAGCCATCCTCAAGTTTTTTAGGTCCACCAATGGAAGATTGCTAAACAATTTGTATAAAAAAGATTTGGGTAATTGAGCCAACGAAGTTGGTGACGGCGCATGCCTTAGTATATCCGGGCAAGTAACTTGCAACTTAACCTCAAATTACCCCAATCTTCACAAGCTAAATTTCCTAAAATAACTGACAAGACATCACTAGGGAGGGTCAACAATGATGATACCGTTGAAGATGGAGGAGGTACGGTGGCCGACCGGCGAGGACGTGGAGGCCATTGGAGGGGCGACGACGAGTTTTTCTGCGACAAGAAACTTCCAATGGAAAGATCGTTTCTTTCCGACCAAGGTTTCCTCAAGAAGCAGTGGGAGGCCGGAGGGGATGACGATGATGGGGGTGAAGACGTCGATGGTGAATAGGGAGGAGATGCTGGATGCGAAGGCGGAGACGTTGGTTCCCGTTTCCTGCTCGTTGGCTCCCCAACTTCTTTGGTACCCCCATACAGCAGAGAGCAAGAAACCGGAGAGGAGGACAGAGATGGCAGCGGCGGTGATGCAGAAGAAGAAGAAGACGGAGCTGGTCTCCGTCGCCGTCGCCGTTTCTTGACATTTTGCCCATTTGATTCCATGATTTGTGGATTGGGACACGTGAGTGAGAATGGAGGAGTTTTCAAGGTAATCCTTGTGATTATTATTTGGTCAGAAAATAAATAAGATATCGTTTGCAAGCACATGTACAAGGAAGTAAGAAGTTTTTGAGTTGGTATATTTTGATGTGTGTAGGCTTATGGAGGCAAAATTTCTTAGCTATTCTATTTATTTTGTTATTTTTACTAATAATATTTCTAGGAAGGTGTGGGCTTATAGCATGAAAAATAAAAGTGATATTTTTGATATTTTTAAGAATTTTCATGTATTGGTTGAAAGAGAAATCGGTAAACTCTTGAAATGTCTTAGACTATACCTCAATTTATTTGCCAAAAGTGTTGAAAAACAATAAATAGACCATACCTCAATTCATTTGCAACAAACAAAATAAAAAAGCACACGGATTGAATCATCATCAAACATTAAACCATCTCACAACTCTATCTAAACTACACCACTAAAAAGGAAAACAGATAATGAAAATCATCATCCAAACTCACCCCACCAAATTATACAAAAACAGAGCTACAACCTCACACAGCTTCATTGAATTGCCATCAAACACACCATAGTCCACAAATCCCCCCACCCCGTAAAATCCAACCTTTAACAATCTGGCCACCACAAATCATATTGAGAAACAACAGCCACACCATATCTCAATCCATTCATGACCCACAAAAGAAACACGTACAGAAGAGGGACAGAGGAGGAATAACGACCGAGGGCGGGAAGCAGTTGCAGCCAATTGATGGAATCCAACTGGGCAAAAAGCGACGTTAGAGGGAGAGAAGCAGCGTGCACGACAGAAGCAGCGGGCACTGGCGGACGAGAAGCGGCGTTGGGCAGGCAAGAAGTGGAGGGCGCTGGCGTTGGGCAGGGCGAAGAGAGTGAGAAGCAGCGTTGGGAAGGACAAGAAGTGGCGTTGGCGGGAAGCAGTTGCAGCCAATTGATGGAATCCAACCAGGCGAGAAGCGGCATTGGAGGGGGGCGAGAAGCTAGCGCGCAGAAGCACATGGCACTGACGGACGAGAAGCAGCGTTGGGTAGGCGAGAAGCGGCAGGTGCTGGCGTTGGGCACGACGAGAAGCGTCGTTTGGCAGGCGAGAAGCGGCGGGCGCTGGCCGGTGAGAAGCAGAGAGTGAGAACGGCCTGGCGCTGGGCATGGGGCGGGATGCAAAGTTGTTCTCAAACCATTGGATGAGTTTTGAACGGTTGGATCAAAACCGAAGCACAACCAACTTAGCTGTGCACAGCACATACTTCTTTTCCGTTTAGTGTATATAGATATATATATATATATATATATGTATATATATATATTTCATATATTAATTAAAATATAAAAATAGAATAATTAGTATATATCAGTAGTCGTTTGTACTCCTACAGAAGCTAAATGTAATATCAATTGTTGAAATTACAAGGTCGGTAGGATGATACGAGCAATTTTGTCTTTATAAAAAAAGACTACAACCATATGATTAATTAAATAGGCAGCAATAGTTGAAAGCTATTGATATTCTTATATCGGTAACGGTTGATAATAAACACCATTGTATAAAAAATCCTAAAATCTATGTTTTGATCGCTACGAGACAAAAGTCGTTGAAGTATGAAATAACTCTCTGTGTCACTATATATGTTTGATATTTTTTTAAATTTTAAAAAAAGGATTGTCTAGTGAGCGCTACTAGTAATTAGAAAGATAATTTGAATTGAATGGTCACCATAGCCATGCAGCTATTTTCTTTTCTGCATTGTAACTAATTTTGAAAGTTCCACTTCTACACCTTTCTTTTTAAGGTTTGTTTAGTTGTCCTCAAGTTACATGAAAGAAATGTAAAACTTGGAGGTCATAATTTTTTTGTGTTTGGATGTATTACAATTTATTAAAAAATTCCAATTTCAGTCAATATAATTCTATATAAAATTTTTACAAAGTAATTTTTTCTTAAAAAAAATAAAAAAAATTGAGGAAAATTTTGAGAGGCATATACACATGCACATAAGAAGAAATATTTCATTTTTGTCTTCTTTTCCTACTATCCAAACATATATGGCAAAGTTTTAAAATTTTAATGTTATTTCATCTCATTGCATTTTCACTTCATATAAATTTTTTTTCATTTATATTATTTTCATGTCTACCAAATAGACCCTTAGAAGAAAATATGGCCAATTTAGTAACTTTAAGCAGAAATGTATTTGTGTTTGGAAATTGGCAAGTGCACTCGTATCGTTTGATACAAGATATCAAGCATACACACCTCAACCATTGGGTGCATCATATTAGAAAGGGTTTTTCAAGTGTGCCTATGATTCTATAAGGTTTCTTTTAATGTAATATGCATGGGTAATGTGTTTATAGATAATGACAAACTATGAGTTGTTTCAAAACAATATTACTAAGCATAAAAAATAATTTATTAACTTTTTGTCATTATTTTTCTTATTCAACGTCTACTTATTTATCACATGGGATTGAGTAGATTTTAGTTCTAAATTGAAATAACCAATAGAATTGAACTAAAATTGCGAGTTTGCTTTGATATCATTAACCTACAGCTCGGTTTAGACCTATGGTTTGCTTTGATTATCATTAAACTATAGTTCAGTTTAGATCCTATAGTTAATTTTTGTCAAAACTGAAGTGTAACCATTCAGGACAAAGTGCAGCATAATAGGCCTAAGTTATTTTTCGAAAGTGGTTAATTAAGCTGTAAACCTATAATTTATTCACACTTATAAATAAGATCTACCCCGGTAGGATATTAGATTTGGAATTAAGTTGAGGGATTTCACAATCCCGCACTCCTTGGGAAATTTCGTCGATAAAATTCATACATGACCAATTCGTACCATAGTCCAAGGACTTCTTTGGCGTGTGACCGATGATACCCAACATTTTTTATCCAAACCCATCATTAACACGTAACCAGGTTCCTCATGCTACTTGTAACGAACACCTCTCTAGCTAGCTAAGGGTTACCCAACATTATTGGGGAAGGACATACAAAACAAAATGCATGTACATGCATTATAACATGACAAAACATGTAAACAATTAGGCATGAGATATAATTGAACACAAATAATTTGGAATAATTAACCATGATAATTTAAATATCTTCAACAAATTATTAACCATAATAATAAATCATCATGCTCTAAAATGGTTCCACACTAACAGTACCCATAAAATAAAACAACTACACAAAAACAAAGTCTTGCATCCTCCAAACCATTTCTTATTGTCACAATTATAACTCAAAATAATCTAAATAAGATGTCCAATCTTATTTATCAATTCTTTCGACTACAGTCAGTAAGGGAACTAGCAACCATGTCATCCTTCGTCCATTTGAAGCCGCTCACCTGTGGTCACAACATCGCATTAG
>JAURVB010009350.1:0-18987 GCA_033002965.1 Piper betle
CGATCATTGATGGGAATCGACGGTGGATACGCACGGCGTCTCCACCGGCGTCGCTCCTAGGAGGAGCTAAAATTTTTTCGATCCTCTGATCCATTAAACAGCTTAGCTAAATAATAGGTTTTATCCTAATGAAGCTATTTGTCTGCTAACTAATAAATAAATTGAGAGTTTTTATTTATTTATTTATTTTAAAATCTTATATTCTCTTTTTGACTTTTTAATACCTTGCAAATATATCCGCCAATGAGCCAATCACCTTTTTCGTTTCATTTAAATTAAGCAATATATCGTATTACATGCTGACTAATATAAAAAATAAATTCTATTTTTTATAAATAATTTTTATTAAATAATGAACTGACATAATAATTTTTATTAAATAATATTCAATTAATGTAAGGAGCCTCTACAATGCTTATACTGTCAGTTTCTAAACAAAAACTTAAACCTTTATAATGTATTTTGCTGCCAATTTTTGAAATGAGCCTCTACAATCTTCTTTTTGCATGTCCCCATCATAAAATAATTTTGACAAAATTATATGTTGAATTTATTATTTGTATATTTTGTGTTGTATATTAATTTTATTATAAAATGAAGGCTGGCATAATTATAAGCCTCTTTACTTGATCTGTTACGATATTTGATTCAAATGACTTATAGACGCATTGATTTATTAAAATATAAAGGTTATAATATATGAAATCAATATTTATTTAATTTTTTAAAGGAGCACACCTCTTGTCGTGGGGTCTATGTATTATAAATAACTTAGATTTAATTATAAGTTAAATTTATTCTTCGTGCATGGTCCACATATTAATTTAAAAATATACATTAATGCATGTTTTATTAATTAGCCCTTTATGTGATTTATTATAGCGTTTTGATTTAATTAGTTGATGGCATATCAGTTAATGAAAGTATTGGGGTCGTGCACATTGAGAGATTGAAAAATAATTTCCTATAAGGTCTTACAATTAATATTAGTTGTAACACCCTATGAATAACTAGAGTAACACAAATAATTTTTTTCTTAAAGTAAAATTTTAATTAAAAAACCCTTAAATTGACAAAGAAATACAAAAGAGGAGAGGGGTTTTAAGAGTCCGTACTGAGTTACATCTAAATGTTCAAAAGGAAATCACAATGATCATTAATTTTTTGTTTATAGTTTTGGACTTCCAAAGAAAGCTGTACTTGAAAAATAATGGATATAGCCACTGAACCATAGTGTATTTTGAGATCTTCAAATATTCTTTTATTTTGCTCTTACCATATGGATGAGATGCAAGCAACAAAAAAGGAATTTCATGAGGCAACTTGCACCCTTGTTTTGTAAATAAAAAGGTAAGAAACCAATTTATCTTTTCACAAAAGAAGTTGATTTGATGGAGCACTAGACACTTTGAAGGATCATCTTTCAAACTTGTTTACGATAAGAGCACTCAAAGAGTAAATGGTCTCTAGTTTCCCAGCAAGCCTCACAAAGGGAGCATTTGTTAGCGAGATGAAGTCCTTTTTTTGAAGATTGTCTAAAGTTAAGATCTCATTTGAAATGACCAACCAAATAATGAACGGATGCCGGTTTGTTTAGTATTTAGACCAAACAAGAGTGTGCTATGACACTCTTGGAGAAGGAAGTCTCAAGAAGTTCAAATAGCTCTTAAAAGAAAATTTTCTTGTAGAGGAAACCACCTTATGCTATCATTTGCATGAGATAAAAAAAGAATATTCCCATTTAAAAAGTTTATAGCTTTACCTGTCCTCGCAGTGTAAGAAGTTAGGACTCAAAAATTATGAATGATGGACTGAGATATAGTGTAGGATGTGTTTTCCCTAAGATTTGCAATAGTCTGATGACCGAGTCTTTGGATGAGGGGGCAATGATGAAGCCAAGGGTCAAGGTAAGTGAACGTGTTCATGCTATTGTCAATTCTATAGAAACAACTATGAGCTTTTTTTTTCTTAAAGAAATAGTGTTATTCTAAGCATAAGACCCACAATTTGTGCGTACAATCCATATAGATCCACCATGTAAATAAACTAAATGAATTTACTTTACCCATGAACTATTTTTATTTGTTAATACTTGCAAAACAACTTTGCTAGTCCATCTTCGTTAACCTCAAAAATATCTTAGGTACCAAGACCACCTTCTATAAGGGTTTACAAATTCGCATCCAACTAACATTATAGAAACCCTTAGCATCAATGCTCCCTCTCCACAAGAACGAAGAAAATAATTTAGTAATGAGCTTTAGAACACGCTTTGGAAGTGTGAAGGTGGAGGTCTGATAGTGAGACATGTCCTTGAGGACAGATTTTAAGAGTTGGATGGGGCCGTCATAAAATAGTAGATATGATTTCCATCCTTGAAAATTAGCTATGATCTTATCAATGAGAAGAATACACGTGGAATAAGAAAGCTTCTCTGAACTAAGAGGTATACTAAAATAATAAATAGGGAGCACTCCAATGTGATAGCCAAACAAACTATGAATGTCTTCTTTATGAAGGCAAATATGAGAGAATAATATGACACTTTTCATAGCGTTTTCTTTTAACCCCAAGAAAGTACCAAAGTCATACAAGGAAGATTTTATATACTGTGCCAAGAGAGGGAGTCTTCGAAGAAAATCAAGAGATTATCGGCAAACAGTATGTGAGAGATATTTGGAGCATTCCTTGTCTTATGAGGAATACTAAGGACTTCTGATACCTTATATTCAAGAATAATTGAGAGCACTTCCACTTTTAGTTTTGAAAAAACTGAAATTACATCTATTTATTATAACATTGAAGGATGGAGGGGTAACACATTCACAAATCCAATCAATCAAAACATTGTTGAACCTCAAATTGCTAAGGACCAAAAATAGGAAATCTCCTCAAACTTTATCAAAGGCCTTTCTCAAATCAACTTTCATACAAAACCTTTTTGGTCACCCTAGAATGATGGAAAATTTTCATTAGTTTGTCAGCCAACAAGATATTTTCATTTATTAACCTATCTTTCAAGAATGCTGAATGGTTTAAGCTAATCAAAGAAGACAAAATGAGTGCAAGCCGAGAAGACATAATTTTTTAGATGCATTTATAGACAAAGTTGCATAGAGAAATAGGCCTAAAGTGCTCAAAAGATCTAACATTTGGAGTTATTGGAATGAGGGAAAGGAAAAAATGATTTATTACCTAGAGTAGTTTACCTTGTTCGAAGAAGGACTTGATGGCCGATATAAGGTCATTACTAGCAATATCCCAGAAGAAAACAAATTTATTTTTGATGAAACCATTTGGGCCAGGAGCTTTATTATTTGGAGTACTAAAGATAATAGCTTTAATTTCCATATTGAGAGTCAACATAGAAGCTTGTTCACAAGTTGACTTGCGTCAGAAAGGAATAGATGAAGGAAGATCAGAAGATGAAAGGATAAACAAATCTTTGAAGAACCTATCGGTTCAATTCTAATGGCACGAGTATTCAAAAGTTTATTACCCTGTGGATCCACAATCTCATAAATATGATTTATTAGGATGTGAGAGGCAACCGTGGAGTGGAAGAACCGAGACTTTCTATCCCCTTCTTTCAACCAATTTACTCTAGATTTATGTCTATAAAATTGTTCTTCAATGTCTTCCTTTTAAAGCAAACTGAGATAGGCTTCTTGCAAGCAATGAAGTATTTGTAAGATTCATAGAGAGCATTTGCTGGGCATCTTGGAGGAATAATTGAGCGTTGTGCAATCTCACATTAATTTTGCCAAAAATCTTAATATTCTAAATTTTTAAGGTCATTTTATGTAAAACCTGTGATTCAAGTCAAAGTTTTACTACAGCAAACCAGTCGGTTCAACCGTCAGTTCAAGTCGAGTCAGTTTCATAAACCCCATGCTAAGTCAAGGCCAGCCGTGAGTTGTGGTGATGAGGGTCAAATGTACCTTAATATATGATGATATCGTCAAAAAGATGGTAAAAAATGAGTTATCAGAATATATGAAAGTATGCAGTATTTTCTTTTTATGTATTTAATCGTAGAAATAGCTTTAGGCTGAATAACGCATTAGGACGCATTATAGGGCAGTTTGGGTGGGTTATTAGTTATAGAGCATGTCATTTGGATGTTGTTGTGTTTGTTATATCTTATGGGATTTTCCATATTTTTCTAGATTTTTTTATACGATTTATTACGAACTAGTTATTATTTTGACTAGAGTAGGAATCGAGTCAATACTTATTTACGAGTTTGCCACCGGAGTGTTTCATCTCCTTTCCCGACACTTCCTCACCCAAACCCTATTGTCGCCGCCTTGTGCTCGCCACCGATGTTGCACGACCGCCAATCGAAGCCGCCTTGCCTTGCCGTACCGTCACTGTACCGCCTTGACCACGCTCGGCCACTATCTCGTCACCACAACACCGGAATCGCCCCACGAGCTGCAACGCTCCCATTGTCGATTCAACGCCGTCCAGCCATGCTGCCGCCGCTATAACATCGAAGCCCTTCCCCTCGACCTCCCCTACATTTCCCCCTTACCTAGAGCCGCCATTGAAGCCGGTCGTGGGCTTGATTGGAGCGACTAACCACCCCGACCGAACTCGACGCCGCCGCCGTGGCCACCCTTGTTGTCACCACCATTGGGACGAACTTGCCGAGCCGGTGCTAACCCTTACCCCCAATTGCCCCACCGGAACAGTTGCCAAAAAACTGTCGAGATAGTCGCCAAAAAATCGCTAAAAGTCGCCGGAAAACCAGATTCACCAAAATTCATCAAAAATCACTTGATCTTCCGCTGAATCCCTCCAATCACCTATCGAACTTCGGACGCCATAGGGTGCCAAATTCGAGCCACGAACCACGCGAAGTATAATTTAGTTTAATTTAATTATTTAAAAGTACTGATTATTAAAATTGCAAGCCAAGATTGGTGAATTGTGTGTTATAGTTATACATGTAAATGTAGATTTGATTAAGAATAAAATATGAAATTTATTTGAATTGAGTCGTGTTAAAAATGGACGCTAAGAAACTAATTAGAGTAACTAAGTAATGAACATGATCTGATGCAAACTAGCCTAAGTAGACTTGCTAGAATTAACATAGGTTGATGTGACTGTGATTGATGCGTGATATAGGATGTATGATTACATCATGAGCGTCCGTTAGTATTTAGTTTTGATGTGTAGGTACGAAGTATAAGCTCACTATTTATGTATTTGAAGTGGCATTTTATTATATGCAGGATGAATTAAGTAGCATTTTATTGGATCCCACTTAACCCAGGCCATTTACCTGATCGTATTTCCGGATTAATAACCCTCGAGGATGAGATCCCTCTAGTATGTTTTCGAAAACAAGATCTACCACAAGTTACCTTCGGGCTTATTTTATGAATCCTTACCAAGACCTATATATATGCAGTTTTCGCTTTTTTTCGACAGCCTACGCAAGTGGGTATGGTAGTGATTTTCAACAACCTACGCAAGTGGGTATGGAAGAATGTAAATGAGAAAGTGAAATGAGAAAGATGATTTTAGTTCAGTAATTGCCCTTTTAGAGATTTTATGATGTTTTCTTTCATATGAGAGTTTGCTCTCATAGCCAGTTTGACATTAGTTATATTTTGGACCAGTAACACTCGTTATTGACGGTTTCCTATTATATATGTAGGTGAGCACCTCGAGGAATGAGAGTTGTTGAGACTGTGGAGGAGCAGCACAAAAATCATGCACACATGTACCTGCTGAGTGTATGTAGTGATGATGACGTATATTGAACTGTGTTGATGAATTTGATATGCTATAACTGTGAGCCTATTATGAGCATTTTGCATGTGAATGGAAATGGAAATTGAAAAATGTGCATGGTAAACTACGAAGCAAGGACAACTAGAATGTGATGGAAAATGAAATGCTTGGATTATGTTTTGATGCCTGTTGATATAATTATATGATATTTACTATTGACAGGGTGACCCCTATTGCACTTTTAGGGGAGACTCTGTCCATTTTTTTGTAAAAATTAGTGAATTTTCATTTGAATTCCTTGCTTGTTGCATTGTCTTGTTTTTGCTTGCACATCATAGCATGTATGTAGGAGCACGTTAGAACCCAATTGTTCCCATTCGTGCATTTTATGTTTGCACTTCCATCTTAAGACGCTGAGGGCAGATCCGAGTCGGCTTAACTAAATCCAGTAGATTAATGAACAGTTCGGTCGCTAGTGATATGTTCGGGTTGGTTCGTGGGTGAGCTGAAACGGGTGTTACAGGAATGGTATCAAAGCTAACCCTTGGTTGATTAAGATGGTAGATGCATTACAGGTTACATGTGTGTCGAAGCTGCTTTGAGTTGTACCAATAGGTATTTTTCAATCTTAATGTTTTTGGGTTGCAAATTTTCTTATGAATCAATGGTGTGATAAGGTGATCTGATTAGAGTAGGGAGTACCAAGAAGATGGTGACACAGACCCGCTGGACGTAGATCAGGACCCCATTGCCTCCATTGGCCAAACAGGACAATCCTAGCCATGTTCACAGTGACATAGCCTCCAGTCAACCTAGGACTGCAATGCCACCAGTAGAGGCCAGTGTGCCAGTTTCATTAGCCAACGAGGTGAGAGCCATCACCGAGACAGTCGCCGCAACCGAGATAGTCACCGTGACCGAGACAGTGGTTGTGATAGTTACCACACCAGAAGTAGTCGATAGGAGAGAGACACAGTGATTGCCAAGTTGGCTGAAGCTCAGATACAAATGCAGCAAAGTCAGGAGGAACTTAGGAGACAAATATAGCAAGATCAATAAGAATTCAGGAGAGAGCTTAGGTAAATAGCTCTTTCTGTAGCCAGAGCTGAGAAGAGACTAGCAGTGGATGAAGAGGCACGGGGAGAGCTAGCAGTTCCCACAAGCCCTCTGCTACCGCCTCCTCCTCTTCCACTACAACAGAGGGCTACTCCAACAACTGCTCCTCTATTTGCCCTACTTCAGGCAAGGATGAGACTAGACATCAGTGGACCCACAGTAGCAGGTAGCGGGTAGCTTGCAGGTGGAAGTGGAGCTACAGGATTTGACGGTGTACCAGCAGGTATGGGACTACAATTTCCTTAGTGTGAGCAAGTAGAAGGATCAAACAGATCAATGGATACCAAGAATTTGGAACTATGGCAGTACGAAAGGTTCGTGAAGAATGGTGGACGACCTTTCTTTAGAAAGTTAGACGTAGAAGAGGCATTCCAGTGGATATCGTCAGCTATAGAAGTGTTTGACACTATGGCATGCCCCACAGAGCACAGAGTGTGCATCATCACAGGACCATTCCAGGACGAAGCTAGGATATGGTGGTGTTCGGTCCAGAATTCTATATTTGCCCATTGTCAATCCGAGGACATCATATAGGAGGAATTTGGGGTAGAATTTGATGGAAAGTATTTCCTGCCAGACGTCAGGAAGAGGAAGGAACAGGAATTCCAAACACTAAGGCAATGTCCCATGACAGTGGTGTAATACGAGACGAGGTTCAGAGCTTTGGAGAGGTTTGCGCCGGATTTGGTTCCTATCGAAGGATGGAGAATAAAGCACTTTTCTGAAGGCCTCCATCATGAGATCAGTATGGCCTATTTGAATAGAAAGTTTGCTACTTTTGGTGATGTAGTGAGAGCTGCAAGCGAGGTAGAGCTAGTTATAGCTACTCAACCTCTCCAGGATTTTGACAAGAAGCAGCAACACCCTAGACTGTATCAGCCAGAGCAAGAAGCATAATAAAGACATCGAACAGACACAACAGTTGCCATGAGGGCTATGGATGGCCAAGTTCAAGGCTACAAAGC
Organism: Piper betle; assembly: GCA_033002965.1. Classification (NCBI taxonomy): domain Eukaryota; kingdom Viridiplantae; phylum Streptophyta; class Magnoliopsida; order Piperales; family Piperaceae; genus Piper; species Piper betle. The sequence goes on from JAURVB010009350.1 coordinate 7,830, forward strand.
ACCATTCTATCAATGTTTCTAACATCGTCATGGAGGTGAGTGCAGAGTAGGCACAGACGCATGCTATAGTTACGGTCAACCAAAGCATAGAGCCACAACTTGTCCAACTGGCCAGACCCAACATGTGACATTCTCAGCACCTCCACATAGGCTTACACTCCCAGCTCCCCAGCAGCAATCATAGCAAAGAGGCCAGCAAGGCCCAGGGTCAAGGCCAGAGAGGCGAAGAGCGACAGCCATCAAGGCAGTAGCAGAGAGGAATGGTAGCTGTCATGACAGGACAAGAACAATAGGTCTTGGATCAGAGAGGAATGCAAATAACACCACCAGCAAGACCGTCCACCTCGGTACCACCATGGGTAGGGGGATGGACATAGCTAAGATTGTTGAAGCACTAGAGGAAGTTGGGAAGCGCACCTACCTCAAGATGCAAATGGGAAACATCAACACAACCCAGACGCTCATTGTTACTTTTAATACAATTGCTATGAGGATCTAAGGAAGCTGAATAGAGAGTTTGACACATGAAAGATTTTACCATAACTCTTGTCCTTATTGGTATGAATTTGAAGCATAGACCATGGTGAAACAAAAATCAAAGCCATCCTGAAAGTTCAACACTTGAAAGTGGATAAATTGATCTCTCTTGTATTTTTGAGACTTTAAAAATTACTTGGTTCAATAAGACTAGAATGCGACCGAAGGGGTCTAAAGAATAATAATGTTCAAATTTGTCATCCTCTAACAAAACCTCTTTGGAGCTGATGAAAACTTTTTGCATTAATTTTTGTCCCACATAAACTAAAAAGGGAAATATTTTCTTGAATTGCTAGATGAGAGACATCCAACCTCTTTGCTTGACGATAGAGACCGCAAGCATTCCAAACTTTCAAACTAGTCATAAAGAAAGGGAGGAGTTCCCAAGCACCCCCTTGAATTTTGAAACTCTAGTCGACTTTCTAAGAGTTTTTGTGTAGACGTTCAACACTTGAAAAATTTTATGGTTTCGGCTTGATTTGCTATGTGCCACCACATTCCACTCATTTTGACTTTTGTGACCAAAAAGAGGATCCGCAGTCTCTTATGAGAGAATACATGGTTCAATGAAAATTTGAGCGTCACATTGTGGGTTTGGAGGGACAGTCTAAACTCAAGCAAGTGGGGGATTGGCTTGAGCGGGAGCTAATGAAGGAACCTGTTTGTCTTTGTTTTGCTCACTGTTTGATGTCTAACAACTAGTAGACAAAGAAGTATGCAATGAAAGGAGATCATTTTGAGGAACATTTGACGTCTAAACAACTTGTCATTCTTGTTGTGTGGGGCAATACGAGTCTGCGTGATTAAAATAGTTACATTTAGAGCAAATCTTAGGCTTTTATTCATAATATACCTTTTGGTTGAAAGAAGAGCCATTATCCCTCATCAACATAATGGATGTAGAAAATGTAAAAGTATAGTTAATTTCCACATATACTCGAGCGAAAGTAAGCTGAGTTCTATTCACGATTGTTCTATCAGCAAATAAACGGATGCCCAAAGTACTAACTAACATTGATAGACTTTCATCTCTAAAACATTGGCTTGCACGCTATGGAAATTTGATCTATATTGTAATTGACTTTAGTAACTCTCAAGTTGGTCGAGTACTCGGATGCCATTTTCGAAGAATAAGGGTTTGCCCCACACTGACCATGACGATTGAAGAATATTCTCACAATCCTCTTCACAAGAGAACTTGAATAAAAAGAAACTATCTGGTAGAGATTGCATGTCAAAGGTTCTAGAAAGCTTCCATAACTTTTTCAATATGGTTTGAAACCACACAAAGTAGGGGCATTTTCCCATCATGTAGCCAACAAGAGTGTTTTTCCATTGCTCATTCTCTTTGTCAAGAATGGTTTCTGGAATAACAATGGTTGTTTTTCTTCTAAAATCAGCATGAAAGTTTAGAAAAGAGGAAGATGGGCATTGGTGGGAGAAAAAGTTTGCCCATAAAGATTTACTTTGGAGGAAAAGCTATGGATGCATGGGGCAGGGAGAGAGTTGGGGGGCTAGGAGTGTGGGGGGCGGAGGTGGGGGGGAGGGCAAAGTGGGGGCTAAGGTGGGCACGGTGAGCCAGGGGGTGGGGGATCTGCGGGCTGCGGGAGCTAACATAAATAATTGTATCCGCTTTTTCTCAAAATAACAAAATTGTCATAAGGATATTTAATGAGTGAATGATTTGTTTGAACTTGATTGGGCATTTCTGTAACACTTCAAATCTGGTTCACTCTCAAACCGAATTGGTTGTTACGGCAAACCGAAGCATCACTTATTTTGATTGAGTCGATTAACTCAAACCTAAGCATGAAAGACTAGATCCTCTTGGCGTCTCAAGATGGGAAAATGTCACTACCAATGCATGTATGAAATGCGTACCTTATTAAGATACTACGTGAATGTCATGACAAATAATTCTATATAAATTTACTTAAATTATAACAAATTATAGAAAATTCTAAAATTAAAACGGATAGAGTTTCCCTAAAAGTGCAATAAAAGGCTAACCTATCAAAACAACAATAGATAAAAATAATTATAAACATCACAACATACAAAATTCTTTTTTTCATAACATACTAAAATTATATTAACAAAATCTTGTACATAAATTGGGCCTTTACCCATGTGATTGTCTTATCTGTCATGTCATTTTATCATTTTATCAGTAGTTTTGATTATTCCACCGGTAGGTATTATCAAAAAATATTCTCTCTCTTATGGTAGAAAAGCTGTAAAAGAAACTACACAAAAAAAGCAATTATAAGTTTGATAAATGAAAATAAGGGGAAAAATTATATGTGAATTTTTCAAAAGAATCATTGAAAATATGTTCGATGTAAAAGTTCTTATTTTTTAATAGGAGTTTTAAAAAACCTATGTCATTGCAATTTGTAACTAGTATACATAGGATTGAGCATTCGGTTAGTTTGGTTCCGTACCAATTGAATCAATTTTTTTAATTAATGTTTGGCTACTGGTTATATACTGAATTGAAGCCCAAATTTCTCCCAAAATGAACTGAACCGAGCCAAAATATTTTGGTTTGGTTCTATTTGGTGTATTCAAAATGAAATTATTAAAATTCTATTAAAATCAATTATTATCTTTATAATAAATACATTTATAATATGATTTAACCATCGTAATCACATTAAAAAATATTTTATAAAGAGATATTATATTAAACATATCAAATAAATTATAAATAAATCAAACAAATTAATAATAACTAAATGTTATGTTTTTTTTGGTTTTTTAGTTAGGTTTTGGTTTGGTTTGGTTTCAAACAAAGATTTAACACACCTCGCCTGTTTTTGTCATTGTCTCCAAAACCTCATCGAAAAGTGAACCGAATTCTTTTAAAGTGAATCCAATTATCATTTTGTTCGGTTTGGTTTGGTGTTTTTTTTGTTTAAACCAAACTATGCTAACCCAACATGCACAAAAATCACGATTGATTATTATAACGTTTTGAATTTTTAGAATTTCCCCTTCGGAGGGCGTAAGGTAATGACGTAATGTTATCTCTACACACGGGCACGCGCAAGGATCTACTACTGCGGATGTAAATAAGCCAAGAATGCTTGCAAGCCTTCTGTGTTCGACTTGGTTCAGCTTGTACTCGTCTTCCGTTAATATGCTTGTGAAAATACTCATTTAAAATAGATAACTTATTGAATTGTGAATATAGTTTGAACTAATAAGTGTCTTCGGTGCGGCTTAGCTCGAAACTCGAATTTGACATGTTTGAACTTAATATAATATTCTACACGACTAGACTCATATAATATTTTTATATATCAAATTGTTTATATTTATAAATAACTCGTATACCACCATCAATTACTTACAAGAAAGTATTGATAGTACTTAACTTATTGCTTAATTATTAACTATTTAGCTTGTTTAATTGTAGCAAAACCTATGCTTACCTTAAATCATTTTTCCCCCAAAGTAAAATATATTAAATATAACTTGTCACATCTACCAAGACTAAATTATGAATACATATGGGCCGTACTATAGTAACCGTATTTAATAGTTATTTAATAATTAGTTACTTACTAATAATTAATATATATATATATACAATTATAAACTACTTATTAATAAATACTAAATACTACTTATTATTTACTACTAAATATTAGTGACTTACTACTCATTGGGGTATAATTAAGCCAAACTAGTTTGCTTGACTCGGCTTTGCTTGACTTGTATTTTAATCAAATACAAATTAACTTTAAACAAGTAAATTTTCACGTACAACTCGAGTCGAAATATATAATTATATAACCCGGGTAAAAATATATAACTGGATAATGAATTAAGTTCGAACAAATAACTTTAAAAAAGTTAAATATGAACAAAGCGTTGGTTCCTTAATGCCCCTTACCAGTGGCGTCATCACTCGCACGTGCGCTGAACGTCTCGACTCGCACGCACGCCGGCCCGCCGGCGACGACGACGGCGGCACGACTCCATTGCCGGCGATCCCAACTTTCCTGCTCTACTTCGCTCTAATCCAGGTTTCCTCCCTTCCATAGCCGAAAGTGTGGGAGAAGGTTGACCATGGTGTTGACAAGGAGCCCGACCTTCGTCGGGTTGGCGGTGGTCCTCTTCCTAGGCCTCGCCATCTACTTCCGCCTCTGGTCCATCGACTCCACCTATTCCAGAGAAGACGCAGATATCATAAGGTCCCCTCCCTGGCTTCCCCTTCTTCAATCCACGTTTTCTTGTCTTTGTTTGTTTGATATACGAATCTGTGATGCGATTAGGTCACGGTTATTTCGTGGGTGTGATGGTCGGGGTAGTGGTGATTCTTGTGAAGGGAGAGGGAAAGCGGGGTTGAGTTTAGTGTTGTGTTTGTAATCTGATGAAGGGAATGCGTATGCGATAGGAGAAAAAAGAATTTAGGGAATTTTTTTGGTTATCACTCATTGTTATGAGAACTCAAATTAGCTTGAATTCGTAGTCAGATGGTAGTTTTTGGAGTAGATAATTTATCATTTCATGTATTTTGATGATCGATTTCTTGTATTTGCAACTCCGATTACGAGTATGGCTCGTGTGGCTGTCTGAATGTGCTGGCCTTCCAAGTAATGAGCAGTGCTTGAAGTGATAGATTGATGAAATACGGGGTTCAATCTAATTAGAATGTTGGCTGTGTTTGTAGTGTTGACTTTGTTTGCGGTGATATAGGGTGAGCAATAATGTGTCCGTGAACATTTATGTATGGGTGCATATCAATCAAAACTTTAGATTTGACTCCTAGGTTATGGTGGCATTCAACGGTTTGTGCTCAAATCTGTATTTGTAAATCTTGATGGATTTAATGTTCGAAATTTGACTCCTAGTTTGTGATCATTTTGACTCATAATCATCCAATTAATAATAGTCTGGTACTTGACATTTTCCTTTTCAACAATTACGATGTCTCAATCTGTAGATGGCTTGGATGAACTAGAACTGATATACATTTTAAGTGTTGGAGTCCTCCTTGCTCATTTAGGTATCTTCAGAGGAGTGAGAGAGCTTTATCTGATGGTTTACAGAGAATTCTCTGCAACTAGCACTGCTAGTGGGTTTCCTTGTTCCATCCTAATAAATTAGGGATTGGGCATGGTTGATGAAAATGGTGGTTTCATTTGAGACTAATTTTTTAAATGGATTCAGGCTGTATTGAACTGGAAGCCATTTTTGACCTTTTGAAAGAAAAAATTAGAAAGCATGTCATAGTATAATGTCTACAGGCTAAAGTGTGATCTGAAATAATAGTAGGGTGTAATGCATACTTCTCCTTGTCTTGCAGGAGGCAATTTGACCTTGCTAACCAGGAGGCTATGGAGGAATCAGCTGAATGGAGATTAAAATACGACGAGGCAGTGGAGAGAAGTGGACAACATTATAATGAGATGATTCAGGTCCTACTTTTTCTGTTAAAAGTACTTTTTGAGAATATCTACTCCTGAGTTGTGCAAGTTTTGTTGTAGGAAAGCCCTTTAATGGCTCTTCATCTCAATTTGATTTTAGTTTTCAATTCATAAACTGCTATCTTGGCCATGCAGGGTCGAAGGAAATGTACATTCTCTAATATGCTTCTGAGGTTTAAGCTTTTGTTTAATTAGCTGAAACATTTCTTGTTTTGAGAAATGCGAAACTTTTTCTGTAAATTTATTGTAATCTCAAAACAAACTCCAAATGATGATGCCTTCCAGCTTCCCTTTATCTGTGGTACCGTGTAAAATATAGTCAGTCAATAACTTGCTATGCTCTTAGAAGTGGCTTGTTTTTGTTTGAACATGGCAAACTTTTGAGTTGAGCTGTTCAGTGAAGTAGGAAAGGATAATTGCTGTAATAATCAGGTCAGAGTTGAGCCTTGACTCATCTACAGGGTCTATAAACATTATCTAAGGGCATAATTTTTGTTGATAATTTTGCTAATTTCTGATGCATGAAGTTCTTGTTCATTTGGAGTTAAGCACTAAAGCTACCTACAAAGGAACATTTATATAACTATTAGCAGTATTACCTTATAGGAACATGTTTACATTTTCGTATATTATATGGAGTTTGGAGGAATTTGATCCCTCCATCAATATTGAGGATTTCAAAACTGTTAAGATAACGAGGAAGTCATATAAATTAGGCATTGTCCAGCAACACAGATACAGAAATTACTTGGTCTTGTAGTTGTTTTTTGTTTTTGGATTTGATTAGTGGTTTCTAGGGCCTATTTTTTGGAATCTGATTTTAGTTAGAATGCAGATATTACTAGCGCTGTGAAATAGTTTCTTTGCAATTTTCAGAAATGTGTAACCTTCTTTTCACAGGCAAAAAAAGCACTCGAGCTTATGAACGAAGAAAATGCAAAATTGAATAAGACATTACACATGCTGCAAAATGTATGTTTCTTTTATAGCTTTTGTTCCGTCAATCCTTTAGCTGCTAATGAAGCTTTTATCTGTTAACAGGAAAACATAAACCTGATCGACCGTGTGGAGTCCATGTCTCAGGAGCTTGAAAATGAAAAATTGAAATGCAACGGTAGACAGGCACAAAATTAAATGATGTAATGATATCTTTTGATCAGCCGCTAAATTAGCATGAAAATTTAGTCTGACACAACTTTTTACATGGAAAGATGTCAGGCTTCCTTACTTGTTGGTTTAATTTTTACATCCGAGCACCTTAGGAGCCCATCCCTTTTGCCCTTGTGATTTGATTTGTGAAATGTTTTGGTCAGAAATGAGGCTTCTTTTGCCCACCTTTTTTTGTCGCCATTCCTTGTTTTTCTGGCTTTTCATCAGTCAAAACTTTGAAAGAAAATATTCCCAACCAAGAGAGTTGTAAATATTATTTTCATGTTTCTTGGTTGAAAGTCTTGTTACCTATTTTATAATGAGTCTGCACTTGATCAACTGCCTTTTGCTTTGGCAACTGATACAAAATTGCCCGCCGATTCCCAGCTAATACAAAACCAGATTAATAGAATCAATTCTCAAAGGAAAGGAATCAGGTTAACTTGATTTGCTGAAGCAGTCTAATCTTTTGGCAATAGGGAAGTATTATCATCTTGATTTGCTCAAAGGCAGTGGCTGCTTTATGCTAATTTTCTATCACTTGGTTTAAATTCTTCATCTTGAATGAGATGGTTACTAGTTTACAACCACTTACATGAATCGAATCCCAGTTAACACTTTGTAAGCAGTCCTTCCTCATCCCCTCTTTGTTTTTTGATCACTTTTGCAAAATCCCATCACATTTAGTCACAAGGCAATGTCGATACAGCAGCCTTATCTTCTTGTAATGCATGTATTTATGCTAAGACGTCACCGTACTTTGCTGTGTAGTATGTACTAAATAATTCCCCGGTAATAACGAGATTTTGATGTTGAATTTGTCATCTTTACTTAGATTAATCAATATGCATGCACTTATCAATGGCAGACGTATGAAAGCAAGAAGTTACAAGCTTGGATTCCTATCCGATAGCAGCATGAACTTGGGATGCTCCGAGAACAAAGCCTTGGTCCTCTAGTTATACCTTATTTTTTTAGAGAACGATTATCCAAGCCATATTCGGTGCATGCTAAGTGAGGAACTTTAGTTAATTTATACCTTTACACTAATCGGTACCATTTTTTATGTATAAACGAGACTTTAAAAAAGAATCCAAACTCTTGATGTAGGAACCAAGTTGTGAGAAAACGAGCATGTTTGGTTGAAGTGGTCGGCTAATTACAAGTCGATTTCAACGTTTGCATGTTCTTTGTCTGGTTTTAATTCAGTACGTAGTTTTTCGTCATTTATCTGAATGTTATACGAGTAAATGAAATAGGCCAATTGTTGATAAAAAGTGAAAAGCATTATAAAGGTTGGAGCAATGACTTGAGAAGGATGTGGCCACCAATTGAAACTTATTTTTCAATTGTTTGCATTGAAGATAAACATTGACATTGGCGGAAGCACCAATAATCAAATTTTGATGTCACATCTATCAAAGCAATGTTAATGATATTATATAAGTCTAGATAGCATAACATGTAACTATCATTAAAGCAAACCAAAAAAACTCAACCATGGTTATCTCATTAAAAGAATGACATCGAATCAAGTCTTTGGCGTGTTCCTAATTTCTTAGAATATATATAACAAATTCCCCTTGTCTTATAGTTTGTAAATTACTCAAATATTCATTAATGGGTTGATAGTCAATATGTGGATCAATACCCAAACAAATAAAATAACATAGAACGATCATATACAGGTCAGACTAACTTCATGATAATTGATTCATACCAAACTTTTTTCCCCCCTAGATAAACTTTTCGACGTTATAAATGCAGTAGTCCATGTATGAAGTGAGTCAATGTGCCTGTGGCTTATACGACAAGATACAACAAGGTACACATATCTGCAAAATTCGCCGCATCAAGTCCAGGTAGACAAAAGGATATAAATGGATGACTCGAAAAGACAAAAGATGAACCTATCCCCCGTTATCCTCTTGAAATAATAATCTCGGCTAAGGGGTATATTTTGCCTCTTGTGCCTCATAATTTTCATCGTCCGAGGACATCAATTCATTTCACAAAAACTTGGGACGTTTAAGTTTTTTTTCCTGTAGGGAAGAACATCATAAGTCGGGCGTTAACTTAAACATCTTTCTGTCCTCTCATACCTACCGTAACGGTGCAACTCAGTTATGTTGTTTTGGCGTACAAAAACATAACATCCAACATTAACTTAATCAGAAATATGAATAGAGAAATAAAATCATTACAGAAAACACTTCTCCCAGCTCATCGACTGAAAAAAAAATTCAGATTAAACGAAAATGTGCATGGATTGCACTCTTGAACACGTTTACATGATCTGTTCTTCACCAAAACCAGAACATCATTTTTTCAAAAACAAAAAATAATAATCGCACTCTCCAATCTCCATTTATCGGATTACATAACATTAACGACCATAAACATGTACGAAGAAGATCAGATAAAACTGCAAAACTGATCTTGCCCAAGTTGAGGATGATGATGGTGGTGGTGGTGAGGTAGGTAGCTTAGCTAGTCTTGGAAGCCGATCTTCTCCCAGATGGCGTCCCTCACCCTCCACAACTCCCTCCCCTTGAGCGTCCCCCCAACCCCTTCCTCCACCGAGCAGCTCACCGTCCCCTGCCGCTGCCGCCGCCTCGCCACCTGCCTCGCCAAGTACTCATGCGGCGGCACCCAAGACCGCTTCTCCTCCGCGTCCACCACCACCTCCTCCTCCCCATCGCTGTCAAACTCCTCCTCGTCCGCCGCCGCGATCCTCGACCAGTCAGGTATGTTAACAGGCACCGACGCCGACGCCCTCCTCGGCGGCTCCGCCCTCCTCGGCGCCCTCGCACTCGGCCTCTTTATAACCTCCGCCTTCCCCGAAGCCGCCGACGATGGAAAAGGCGACGCCCACAGGTCGGGCTCGTCGAACTCGAATATGTCGGCGGCGGGGGCTGTGGTGGCCGGAGAGTCGCTGGAGAAGGGGAGGAAGCGGGAGGTGGACATTTTGGAGGTACGAATCCGATCATGCAAAGTTCAAAGATTTGATAGATTTGGTTTGGTTGGTGGAATATATTTATAGGGTGGAGTTGAAGAAGAGAAATGGGATATATGAAGTTATCAAATTATTCCCGGCTCGGTTGGATGCTTCTTATTTATTTATTTTTTATTCTATTTTTTTATCATCATCTTAAATAATTGAAGACATGGTTTAAAATTGTAAAACCTGGCTCGAGTGAGAGTTTTATTTTTTTATCATCACCACCAATGCCGCCCCGATTTGCATTGCCAACGTCGCCTCTGGCCGCCGCACCACCACCGAGCCCTGCCGTGCCGTCTCGTTCCACCCTAAGCACCCCTGGCCGCCAGTAGGCCTCCACGACGCTGAAATGCCCGACACTAGCACCGCCCATCCCAACATCATTTCCGCTGCCGCGCCGCCAACACCACCCCTTCAACCCCCTGATCATTTCCCCTTCACTCACCGCCGACGTCGAGGAAGGCTAAGGGCCAATCTAACAAGCCGACTGACCCCGGCCAACTCGTCGCCACTGCCGGCAGTCATCACCGCCGTCACTGACCTCACCGTCACCACCATTGGGTCGAGCTCGCCGAACTGGTGCCAACCCATAGCCCCAATTGCCTCCTAGAAAAGCCGCCAAAAAACCACAAGAAATTGCCGAAAAATCGGATTCACTGAAATTTGCCACATCTTCCGCCAAACTCATCCAGTAGAACCCGATCGAACTTCGGATGTGACACGCCAAATTTGACTCGTTCGCGAACGGAACCTGAATGTCACAGGTCCCGAGTAGATCTACTATCGGCGTCTCAAGATAGAAGATATCAATTGTTATGTATGGATGAATGCACGGAACCTTAACATGCTACTATATGGATAACATGATAATTAGTATGCTTACTAAAATGATTATGATAAAAATCAATAAAAATTCATGAAATAAAATAGACAGAGTCTCCCTTAAAAGTGCAATTAGAGGCTACTTTATCAAATCAACATACATTAAAAAAACATAAATCCATATATATTCATTGCACAATATTTTTTACAT
>JAURVB010009352.1:0-14460 GCA_033002965.1 Piper betle
GTGTATTGCTCTTACCATTACCCTAACCTTTTCTTATCCCCCAAACCCTAATCGCCACCTTGCCACCCCTTCGCTAACCACGACGCCATCCTACTACCAATCGACACTGCCTAGCCCTACCGCGCAGCCGCTATGCCGCCCTAGCGCCCCCGGACATTACCCGACCTCTACGACGCAAGAAAGTCGCCACGATTACGCTGTGCTCCCATCCCCGATCCCTCTGTCGGTGACTGTTGCTGATGCCATCTAGTCGCCACCTCAACATCTTCTACCCTCCCACGCACCTTCCCGATCAGGTGGAGCCCAGCACTGTCCATAACGGCCGGATTTTTGCACCCACCGCCGACAGCCTTCTTTTGCCATTTTCCAGTGAGTTGCCACCTCCGCCGACCACGTTGGCGTTGTAGACATGTCGGGCTCGTCGAGCTCTCTGCGAATGGTAGACCATACCACCACTATCCCACTAGCTGCCGCCGTAGGTAACCGTGGCCGGAAAGCCATCAAAAATCGGATTCGATGGATCTTCTGCCGAACTCATCCAGTCAAACCCAATTGAACTTCGGGCACCGCCATGCTGCACGAATCCAGATCTCCTAGTTTCAACAACGAAACCTTAGCTGTCGCCGATTGCCGATGGAGAAAGGTATAATTACCTTCAATTTTAATTATTTAAAATTGATAATTATTAGCACAACATGCTAGGATTGGATTGTTTGATTTGATTTGAATGTTTGATTGTGAATGAAGTAGATGATTTGCATGTTTTGGCTCGATAGTGAATGGATGTTAGTGACCTAAGTAAATTAAATTTGAGCCTGCTAATTGACCACAACTCAACTTAGAGAAATATAATGAAATTGGTATGAATAGGATGAGTTAGAATTATTTTTACACCGATGATTGCTAGATTATTTGATGGATGATGATTGTGTCAAAGTGAGTGTGATGTCATGATGAGTTTGGATGGCATGATTGCAGCTAGTGGGCGCTACTGCAACGACCCGCCCGATCCTGGACCGGGTGTTACCTAAAAATTTAACTTGTTGTAAACATAACATTCCAGAACATGAATTCCAATACTGCAAATAAGTCTAGAATTTATAAATCATAAAAATAAAACATGTTCTGATAGCATATGACAATATATAAAATAATTGTCCCACAGTCTCGGACCGTTTCCCATAGCCACATTTATAACACAAGAGAGATTAAAAAGGAAGTCCAATTATTATTGATTCACCATACCTAGGTCGGTAAAAGAACCATCAACCACACTCTTAATCTTCACTCCAAAGCTGTTCACCTGCGGAGGCAATTCCGCGTTAGTGATGAAACCACTAAGCCGCATAATTAAATGAAACAAGTTAATATAATCCCAATTATCATTTCACGAGTCTTTTAGTGATTATGATCCTATGCAGAGCTCGTTATATGCTGGGAGGGTGGCCTCCCCATCCAGCTACCATCTCGTACATGCGCACACACGCTATGTAGCCCATGGACTGTAGTTATCAATATTTGCCATTGACTCACCCTCTCGGCATCACAAGTGCATAATGAGCATACTTGTGCCACTGCGCCTTGTCACCCCTTTCGGCCTGGGGGCAAGTATTCAATCTTTCAGGGGTGCTGCCATGCCAAATTGAGTCAACCCCAGTTGCGTTCCAGCGCATTGTGGTCAAATACTCAAGTCGACCAAGACTCCCATATAGTAATTTTAAAGGTATGGCCCTGTGTCGGACTGAGTCAATTTCTTAACCCTGATTGTGTTCTAGCGCATGGTGGTCAAATATGAACTTAGGCCGACCAGGGCTGCCAATAAGTGAAAATACAACATTTCAAATAATTATACGGACGTGGACAGTTCGTAAGTGAACTTGCAGCTGTGACCAACGATCCTAATATGAACGAGAGCATAAAAGTATACATAAGTATAATTTTATTCGAGGAGAAATGCATGCAACTAAATGACTAATTTAATGACCCGCCTTTTTTCACAATACTATGGGCCCAACTGGCTAGGCGTTACTCGAAATTAAACCAAACCAACCCTGTAATGACCAGCCCTAACCGGTCCGGGCGTTACTCCATAGTCTTGGATCGTTTCCCAAAGCCACATGTATAACACAAGAAAACAAAAAGAAGTCCAATTTATTATCCATTCTCCTACCCTGAGTTCGTAAAAGAACCACCAACCATAATTGTAATTTTCCTTAGGTGAGCTGAAATCAATCAATCTTGATTAGCCTACATACCCATGTCGGGATCAAGCTCAATGTAGTTCTACAGGCTCTCAGGTCATTCTGAGATTAAAAGTTTGTCTCCCAGTTCATTCTGAGATTAGGTTGTCTCCCAGGTCATTCTGAGATTAGGTTGTCTCCCAGGTCATTCTGAGATTAGTCATTATTGGTTGTCAGGTCCATTCTGACATGTCCATTATTGGCTATTATGTCTATTCTGACATATCCATTTTTGGCTGTTAGGTCCATTCTGACATATCCATTTTTGGCTGTCAGGTCCATTCTGACATGTCCATTTTTGGCTGTCAGGTCCATTCTGACATGTCCATTTTTGGCTGTCAGGTCCATTCTGACATGTCCATTTTTGACTGTCAGGTCTATTCTGACATGTCCATTTTTGGCTGTCAGGTCTATTCTGACATGTCCATTTTTTGCTGTCAAGTCCAGTCTGACATGTCCATTTTTTGCTGTCAGGTCCATTCTGACATGTCCATTTTTTGCTGCCAGGTCCATTCTGACAGGTCACCTGACATGTCCATTTTTGGCTGTCAGGTCCATTCTGACATGTCCATTTTTGGCAGATCAAGCTCAATGTAGTTCTACAGGCTCTCAGGTCATTCTGAGATTAGGTGTTCTCCTAGTCCATTCTGACAGGTCCATTTTTGGCTGACATGTCCATTTTTGGCTGTCAGGTCCATTCTAACATGTCCTCCATTTTTGGCTGACATGTCTATTTTTGGCTATCAAGTCCATTCTGACATGTCCATTTTTTGCTGTCAGGTCCATTCTAATATGTCCACTTTTGGCTGTCAGGTCCATTCTGACATGTCCATTTTTGGCTATCAGGTTCTGAGATTAGGTGGTCTCCCAGTCCATTTTGACAGGTCCATTTTTGGCTGACATGTCCATTTTTGGCTGTCAGGTCCATTCTGACATGTCCATTTTTGGCTGTCAGGTCCATTCTGGCATGGCTGTCAGGTCCATTCTGGCATGGCTGTCAGGTCCATTCTGGCATGGCTGTCAGGTCCATTCTGGCATGGCTGTCAGGTCCATTCTGGCATGGCTGTCAGGTCCATTCTGGCATGGCTGTCAGGTCCATTCTGGCATGGCTGTCAGGTCCATTCTGGCATGGATGTCAGGTCCATTCTGGCATGGATTTCAGGTCCATTCTGGCATGGATGTCAGGTCCATTCTGGCATGGCTGTCAGGTCCATTCTGGCATGGCTGCCATGTCCATTCTGGCATGGCTGCCATGTCCATTCTGACATGGCTACCATGTCCATTCTGACAGGTCCATTCTAACATGGTTGTCAGGTCCATTCTGAAATATCTATTTTTGGCTGTCAGGTCCATTCTGACATATCCATTAACAAAATACAAAACAAACACCCGACCCCAAAGACTCGCCGCAGTTCATACCAAGCAGTCGACAAGAACCCCATGCATAAGACGCTAGGGATTAACAAAGGCGTCTCCGACAAAACTTTGCATGCAAGAATCCAAATGGAAACAAATAAGATGAGGGATGAAATACTCACACAGTAATGGGGAGGTCGCCTGGGACAGAGATGATGGATGAAATACTCCCTCCTCCTGCATATATATATACACTTCAACCATTGCCTCCATTATATTCTCATACCTCATCATCCATTGGTATTTCCTAGGTTCAACAAGCCCCTTCATTAAATTCTCACACCCCATTATCCATTGGTATTTCATAGGTTCAACGAGCCCCTTCATTAAATTATCACACCCTATCATTCATTTATGAATAGGTATTTTCTAGGTGACCTTAAGTCGAACCATGACCGGTCGACTTGATAACCAACCATATCGGTTCATCTATATTTATTTCATAATATTTAGGTTCGAGTCTTGTACTAAAAATCATGGTTTTTACAATCTCCCTAACTTAGAGATATTTCGTCCCCATAATATTATAACAACAAGATGATAAGCACCTGATACATCGAACCTATCATGGTTCATTTGTACATTCTTATTTCAGTTTTGATTGAGGTTTATTAGCGAAGAACTTTGTTAGTTAATAAATTAACACAGTGGAAAAAGATAACTACTGGACTTTTCACCAAGGGAGTCATAAAATGTGAGCTTGTGGGAAACCGTGCTCTGATACCACCTGTAACGACCCACCATTTTTTCACAACACTATGGGCCCTGCTGGCTAGGCGTACTCGAAATTAAACCAAACCAACCTTATAACGACCAAATTAAACCAAACCAACCCTGTAACGACCAGCCCTAACCGGTCCGGGCGTTACTCCACAGTTTTGGATTGTTTCCCAAAGCCACATGTATAACAAAAGAAAATAAAAGGAAGTCCTATTTATTATCCATACTCCTACCCTGAGTTCGTAAAAGAACCACCAACCATAATTGTAATTTTTTCTTAGGTGAGCTGAAATCAATCAATCTTGATTAGCCCACATACCCATGTCGGGATCAAGCTCAATGAAGTTCTATAGGCTCTCAGGTCATTATGAGATTAAAAGTTTGTCTCCCATTTCATTCTGAGATTAGGTGGTCTCTTAGGTCATTCTAAGATTAGTCATTATTAGCTGTCACGTCCATTATGAAATATCCATTATTGGCTGTCAGGTCTATTTTTACATATCCATTATTGGCTGTCAGGTCCATTCTGACATATCCATTATTGGCTGTCAGGTCCATTTTGACATACCATTTTTCGTTGTCAGGTCCACTCTGACATATCCATTATTAGCTGTCAGGTCCATTCTGACATATCTATTTTTGGCTGTCAGGTCCATTTTGACATATCTATTTTTGGCTGTTAGGTCCATTCTGACATATCTATTTTTGGCTGTCAGGTCCATTCTGACATATCAATTTTTGGCTGTCAGGTCCATTCTGACATATCAATTTAGTGCTGTCAGGTCCATTCTGATATATCCATTTTTGGCTGTCAGGTCCATTCTGACATATCCATTATTGGCTATCATGTCCATTCTAACATATCCATTATTGGCTGTCAGGTCCATTCTGACATATCCAAGTTTGGCTATTAAGTCCATAATGAGATATCCATTTTTGGCTGTTAAGTCCATTATGACATATCAATTTTTGGCTGCTAGGTCTATTCTGACATATCTATTTTTGGCTGTCAGGTCCATTCTAACATATCCATTATCAAAACACAAAACAAATACATGATCCCAAAGAGTCGCAGCAGTTCATACCAAGCAGTTGACAGGAAACCCATGCATAAGACGTTAGGGATCTAGCAACTTAACAAAGGCGTCTCCAACAAAACTTTGCATGCAAGAATCCAAATGGAAACAAATAAGATGAGGGATGAAATACTCACACAGTAATGCGGAGGTCGTCTGGGACGGATTTCCCTCCTCCTACATATATATATATACTTTAACCATTCCCTCCATTAAATTCTCACACCCCATCATCCATTGGTATTTCCTAGGTTCAACATGCCCCTTTATTAAATTCTCACACCCATCATCCATTCATGAATAGGTATTTTATAGGTGATCTTAAGTCGAACCATGACCGATCGACTTGATAACCAACCATAACGGTTCATCTATATTTATTTCATAATATTTAGGTTCGAGACTTGTAATAAAAATTATGGTTTTACCAACTAATATATACATATATCACTATTAAAATTCAACAATATTAAATATTAAATTATTCATGTGACATAATTATTTAAATCCTACTATACATTTAAAATTAATTATCTTAATTATGATTCGAACGCATGGTGGTCAGATACTCAAGTGGACCAAGACTCCCACATAGTAATTTTAAAGGTGCGGCCCCCCATGTCAGACTGAGTCAATTCCTTGACCCCGATTGTGTTTCAGCGTATGGTGGTTGAATCTGAGCTCAGGCCGACCAGGGCTGCCAATAAGGGAAAATATAACATTTCAAATAATTATGCGGACCTGGACAGTTCATAAGTGAACTTGCAGTTGTTATCAACGATCCTAATTTAAACGAGAGCATAAAATTATACATAAGTATAATTTTATTCGAGGAGAAATGCATGCAACTAAATGACTAATATATACATATATCACTATTAAAATTCAACAATATTAAATATTAAATTATTCATGTGACATAATTATTTAAATCCGACTATACATTTTAAATTAATTATCTAAATTATGATTCACACTTAACAAATGATAAAATAATTATCAATTTATAAACAAATATTTAATTACTATTATTAATATATTTTCCTACGGTTATAATATTTAATCGTTATCATTATTCATAGCAATTTAATTAATTAAGTTGTTCGATTAAATTATTTAAAATAATTTGTATTACCCTAATTCAATGATATTTCTAATTATTTTAAATTATTCAACTCAATAAAGGTTCGAACTTTATTTATCTTCATTAGGTTATTTAGGTTCAACGCTTGTGATTTTTACCCAATTATAATTTATTAACCCATTTTCTACCTTACTGACTTGTTATTAAAATAATCACTTTATTTGCCTAATATTAAATTTAGCATGGTAAAGACAAAATCTTTATTTTATTAATTATTTATAATCCTTCGATTAATTTAATTGCTTGTATTATGCCGATTAATTATCGACTGTTTATCATTACCGTATGTTTATTACTCGTGGCGATTATCGACTGTTTATCATTACCGTATGTTTATTACTCGTGGCGATTTCATACGATAATTAATTAGGTTAGTAACTTTACCTATAACCCATTAAAATAATTATTTTTAAAGATTTATTATAAGTTAGTATTATTTTTTGACTTGAGTTGGTATCGTATCAACCCATATTTATAAAACTTCCATCTTCTCCTTCCCCAATATCCCCTTCTTCTCCAAACTCCATCTTTGCACCAAAAAATAGATCACATCCTTCTTCCAACTTTCTCCAACCTTCCCCAGCAACCCAATTGAACAACCATATAAACATCCCAACAAAGCATCAATAAGGGAATAACAACAGCGAAGGATGAAGCCTAACGTCCATGTTTTACAGCAGCATCCAAGGCGACACCGTCCTGCACCAACATAAGACCTGTGACGTATTCTTCTTCAACCCAAAACCAGATCACGACTCCACTAACTGCTTCCCTTCCCTACCAATCCAATTAGAGGCATAAAGCTCGTACTTTTTAGCAACTATCCGCGTCGAACTCCGGTTCTGCACCAAGACGTGACTCCTGGCCAGCACCACCGGGAACTCTTCTCTTCTCCCTGCACGACAACCCAACATCAAGGCCAAGCGCTGTGAGCATGCACGGCGTGAGCCTTGGCCGGTGAACTGGTATAGGTGTTTGGAATCAGCGTTCATCCTTGAAATTTGGCCCACAAACCGCTGTAACTCCACCACCCATTGGCAGTAAGGGTTCAGGCAAGCCATCCCTTCGACCCAGCAGCCAGAGAGGTCATCAGGGTTGTGAGCGGCTGCCTTGCAATTGTTTATAGTCGCCCATCCTTGCCCAAATTCTTGCACTCGTCGGCCATGGCGAATTTCAGTTTACAGTTTAGTTTTAGTTGTTTATTGTTGATTTCAGACTTTATTTCTCATGTTTATCAAGCTTATTATCAATTAAAAAGAATATGTATTCAAGAAAATTAAGAAGAGGGAGATAGGATGGATACCCAAGCAAGGAAGAAGCACCAGTAAGGAAGAAAAGAACTAGGCGACTAAGGTGAGGAAGACCAAAAATGACGTCCTCTTTCACAAATATAAAATGAAAATGATGGCTAGGGTATGTGAAAACACCCCTACACCCGTATTTCATTTAACTGGGTAACTGGGTAGAGAATAAAATATAACCGGGTAACCGGGTAGAGGAGAAAATATAATAATCATATAATAATAATAATAATAATAATAATAATAATAATAATCCAACATCCAATTCTTCCCAAACCGAGTCGAATATTTTATTTTATTTTATTTTATTTTATTTTTCACAGTCTTTACAGTTACTTTTTAGACTTGATGTGTAGGTACGAAGTAGGAGCTTGCCGCATAAGTACTCAATCATGATTGGAATTAGGTCCGTTTAGGGCTCACTATCGATTTATTGTCTCATTCTATCGTATTTTGTTTATAACAGGAAAGAGGATGTATCAAGTGGTGGATTTATCGTATCCCACTACACACGGGCCATTTAGCCAATCATATTTTTTGGATTAATAACCCTCAAGGATGAGATCCCTCGAGTATATTTTTGAAACTCAGATCTAGCTCATGATGCCGTCAGGCCTATTTTACTATATTCCCTACCCAAGCCTATGTATAAGTAGTTTTCGAATTTTTAGTGAGATGTGTGACATGGGAAATCCATGGCCCCGTCTTGAGATAGGGGGTGCATTTGTCAAAGCGGGCTTTGGAACTGGTGAGCGTTCACTCTATTCCTGAGGGATCCTGATAACACCTTTGAGTTCCTCAAACCTGAAGAAGTGTGGAGGTTTACGGGTACTGCTGTGTAGTTCATGTCTAGACTTGTGGTGAAAAGGTACTGAAGGCACTAGCTTGAGAGTACTTGGCCTCTGTACTCAGGGCTAGGAGTAATATGAAGGATGTAGAGGGCTAAGATGAAAGAGAATGATTTTCCCCTGCAAAGGGATAGTTTAAATGGCCAAGGAACAAGAATGATATGGAAAGGGGAAGTTATCACTTGAGGTCGACGGCTCCCATTATTCCCTTATGAGAGTTCTTGAGAAAGTATATGAGGGTTTTTTCAACAGGAGGGTTAGCACTCCTTTGTCAATTTGTTATTAGTTATTTCTAGATCGATAACACTCGTTATTGATGTCTTTTTATTATATATGTAGGTGAGAATCTCAAGGAATGAGCACCGTCGGGACCGTGAAGGAGCGGTACTGAAATAGCGCACACATGTACCTGCCCAGTGTATGTAATGATGAAGATGTGTATTGAACTGTGCAAATGAAATTAATGTGCTATTCTATGAATTTATTATAAGTATTTTGCATGCGAATGAAAATGGAAAGTAGAAAATGAACAGGGTGTGCTATAGAGTGAGGGTGACTAGAATGTGAAGAACATACTGAGTTTGGATGGTTTTTTCAATTTTTATTACTATGAATATATATCATTTATTGTTTACAAGGTGGCCTCTATTGCACTTTTAGAGGAGGCTCTGTCTGTTTCATTTTCAAAATAGATATTTCTTTTGATGTTTTTGCTTGTTTGGTTTATTTGCTTACTTGTTTGCATATCATAGCATGTATGTAGGACAACGTTAGAACACAAGCATCCCATCCATGCCTTACATGCTGCATCACCATCTTGAGACGCTGGGGGTAGATCCAGGTCAGCTGAACGGAATCAAGTAGATTAGCGAACGGTTTGGTCACCGGTAACATTTCCGGGTTGGTTCACGGGTGAACCAAAGCGTGGTGTTACAAAAGTGGTATTAGATCTAACTCTTGGTTAATTAAGATGGTAGATGCATTACAGGTTACATGTGTGCCAAAGTTGCTCCGAGCTATAGTAACAGGTATTTTTATGTTTTAATGTTTTTGGTTTACAGATTTTCTAACCTAAAGGTGGTGTGACATGGTGATTAGATTAGAGTAGGGAGTATGTAAGACCTCAACTTGGAGTAAGGGTTTTCCCGCTTGTAGTTGCCCGGTTCAGACCAATCTCGAGTCAATTCAAGCGAGCTCAAGCTAGAAAATTTTTTAAGAACATGAGTATGAGGCCCAGATGGCAATATGAGACATGTCATGGAGGTTGAGTACACTCGACATGCAGATGATAGTTTTAATTATGATATAGTAGAGCATGAGTTATCAGTGTATACGCGAGGTGTACATATGATTTTTATAAGTTAGCCAGGATTTTAGGCCTAGATCTAGGCCGATGCAGCATTTAGTATCCATTCGGGATGTTCAGGGTATCTCATTTACATGCATCTTAGGGATTTTGGATCATTAGTTTGTGCCCCTGTGGGCTTAGCTAGATTGAGTTTAGGGTTCGAGGCCTAGTTACCCTTTTTGCCTCAATTCCTGCCTTTATAGTCAACTTTAGGACTTGAGTAAATTTCGAGTTCGGACAGTCTCGATCCGAGCTTTTCGTCCGTATGTATATTGCATATACCCATAGGTGGGTCTCACTAGACCATGAGTTGTCGGACGTTTTTCAAAATTTTTTGTATATCTTCTACGATTTTTCCCGATTTCAAAATTTACAACACCCTTTAGCGCCGCCACCACTTTGGCTCGCTGCAGCGAGTCTCCACCTCGCCCCCGGCCACCAAACGGGCACCCATATGACCGCCTCACGGCCGGCTTTCCATTCATAACGCTCATGAACACCGGCGCTGCTGTAGTTGCTATCGGTGAGGGAGTTTTTGGAGACGGTCTTTGCTGCCACTGCCACCGTTTGGACCATTTTCTGGCACCGGCAAGCCACCTTAGGCCAGTTCGACCACCCCAAAAGCTTCATCTCGTTGAGATCTTCCATTTGAGACCGACATCGACTTTTGTCCTGGCCGTGATTGCTGCCGGTGACGTTGCCGCATACAGCAGTGATGCAGTCCATTCCCGGCCATTTTCCGGCTAAACAGTGGTCGGACTCCACCGACCACCACGAACATGCTCATCATCACATGGGCCATCGATCTCGACCTATATGTATAATCATCCAAGCCAACGAAGCGAATCACAATAGTTTGTTTTAATATTAAACACACACAAAAATTATTATTGTGTTGTAATTGATAGTAGGCAAGCAATTGGAATCAACATGGACGCGACCCAATTTTATAAAGTTCACATCTTTATAAAGTCCACAATAAGCTATCCAAACAACAATAAAGGTGCAAACTTTATATTAAAAATTATATTTTTATAATGATCTAATATGTAAAATGTATCAAATAATATACAAAAATGATCACAGTGAGATGTTCTATATGATCATACTAAGATCTACATGCAACAATGTTAAACATTCAAAACAATTGAAGAAAAGGGGAGAAAAGTGTATCCGAAGAAGGAAGAAGGAAAGGGGGAAGAAAAGGAGGAGGAGAAAACGAGGAGAAGAGTGGAAAAGAGGGGGAAGAGGAAGGAAAAGATGGCTGGGTGGTGGTGGCCAAGGAGAGAGGAGAAAGGGAGGAGGATGAGGGAGAGGGAAAAGAGGGCAGCAACCCTGAGGGTGCCCTTGCACTGTGTGCAAGGCATGCACACTATATACACACAGGGCGCAACAGCTCTAGGAGGGTACCTTTTCACCTGGCACTTAGCCGTGACAAGAAGAAAAGAGGGCAAAAGAGAAAAAGGAAGGAGAAAAGGAGGAAGGAAAAGAAGGGAAAGGAAGGAAAAAGGTCAAGACAGCTTTTAACACGCGACTGGGGCTCGAAGGTATGCCAAGGATGCACGCAATATGACTCTAATGTGACACTCAACCCTAGGTTAGCTGAAAATCCGGAACAACAACAAGACCACGACTTAACAATTGGGCCGATCGAATAAAACTCAACCGTGGACACGCCGAATATCCAAGTCCACAACAACTCACAAGGACCCACTTAGCACCAACTCAATCAAACTAGACTGGCTGAACTCTAAACAAGTTGAATTGAAGCCAAATTGGTAGCAAAAACACCAAATTGATGGGTCAGGTTTACAATATTCCTCCACTCATGTAGTTGTCGGAGGGCGTAACCTTTTGCCCTTCTTTGTTGTTCCTCGACTTTTCTTTTGTTTTCTCCGGCCTCAATCCACTAGGTCAGTGATAGTATTGGTTGATGTCTTAGCATTCTTTAGTAATTTAGAAACCATGCTGAGCTCCTCATATTAGCATCCTTTTAAACAATTGATAAACCTATTACATTGAGCATTGCTTACGAACTAAGCAGCAAGTCCTACATTCATTGCACAAATCTTCTCAAGATCCTTGATGTCAGGAGTCACCTTCATTTGGGATGATATGGCTTCTAAATGTCTTCATGCATACACCAGAAATTGTTCACCTAGATCCCTCTAACACTGCCTTGAGTGCTCTAATGTTCACAATGGAATTTCCATCGACTCGAAATGCTCCTGTGAATCGCTCAACAAACTTCTCCCATGAGTTGATTGATATGGGTGGACGGTTGTTGAACCTAGCTTAATGCATTGCCACTAAGAGATGCTGGGTATTGTTTCAACTTTAGGTTTTCATTTGTCGTGATTGTTTCACATTCAATCTAGATACATTGTGATGTGATCCCTAGGATTGCCATCTCCACCAAACCTTGTGAAGGTAGGATGCTTATATTTTTCAGGAAAAAAATCCATGTAAACAAGATTGGCCAAGGGGTGGTGACACTTTGTTTCTTTAGCCAATTCCTTGTCCGTATGTGCTATTAATGTGCCAATGAGCATGGCTTGTGCATCCATTGAAGCCTTCAACTCATCAAACCAGGAATTTTGAACTGGCACAACAGGGGTGACAAGCATGATTTGTGCAAATGGCACTTCTAGAATCACTGTATGGTTGACTTGCAGAGGATGGCTAGCAGAAAGCGGAACTATAGCAAGAGTTAGTGGCAGAGTCATCGACATTAGAGGAATCACCGTTGGGATGGGCACCGCAGTGGTGATTGGCAGGAGAAACACAATGCAAATTGACAATTGAGGGCATGCATGGCCATACCACAGATATGGGTACTGACAGCTGGTTGTAGGTTGGTTGTGGGAGCTAAGTTGAGTAATGAAGTGGGCTGTGCTTGGTCCGACTCAGTTGTGATGCTTGATAATGTTGTGTCCAAGTTGGCTCATACAGGGAAGTTATCATCACAGATGCTTGCGACGTAGATCTTGCGACATGAGAAAACATGTCATCTACCCAATGGGTGTTAAACAAATCCAAGCTTAGAGGGCCAGTCGTCGAAGGCCTCACCTACAGTGCCATGAGAATGCATGTTATCTAGTTGGTTTGCTAGAGTGACATATCTCTTCTAGACTTTGCCAGCTTGTTGGGTTGGTATCTTCTATCCTTGAAGTGCTTCTTATTGCGACTGAGTCTTTGCCTATTAAGGCGAGTGCATCATCGGGTGCTGATTCAAGTTGTTGAATCCATTCTCAAAGTTATTTGTTCGAGTCTAGATTTTAGCTTTGTAGGGTGGCTGGTTTGACCATGTTCATAGTGGATTGTACTTGTCCCTTAGGTTGGTTTATTGTGGGTGCGTTGGAAAGTTCTTCGCGCCTTTATGCCATGCAAAATTCCTTGTCTCGGGAGTCGTCTTCCTTTGCATGCATACTTTCTTTAAACAACATTGCTACCTCTCGATGGTCCCTAATGAAGTAGCCAATAATTTCTAGCACAAAATCACCCACATTGCTTGAGTCAAGTTGATTTTTGGGTTCGGTGGGACTGAGGCTCCCTTGCCGTGCAAAGAGAAAGTACGAGTTAAAAAATAAAAATAAATGAAACCACAAATGAGGAAACACATCGGAAATTTTTTACGCGGTTCCTTAGGGTTCAATGCGAGTCCCTATGTTAGTCCACGTAGGTTTTATAACCATGAATTCAGTATGTTTTTCTTTGATTTTATAATTTACATAAAATATTGAATTTTGTTGCCATTGATTTGATTCACCTTTGAAATGTTCGAATCTATTGCCCTAGTTTGACTTATCCTTGTTTTCCATTCTTGAAAGTAACTTCATCTAAATATGTTTGGGTCATCAAAAATGGTAGGGTTGCAAGTTTTCATTCGATTTAAATTCAGAAAATCTTAAAAATAAAATTTAAATTTCTTGCTCTACGTAGGCCTCAAAAGCTTTTTGGGTGTGCCAGGTGCGAGGGGTGTTTTAGTGCGCCAGCTTCAAAATCCGGGTCATGGGCTAGACTGGATGAGGCTTCATGGGCAGACCATGAACTGCTTAGGCTTATTCAATTCATGGGGAAGCTCTTCGTGGTTATTGTCCCAGACAACATGGTAGACACAATCAGATATACTGGTCCGATGAACCCAGATACACGGGTGGTGAAAGCCACATTTGGGGCCTCCCGTAAAAATACTTTTTAGGCAATAGCAGTGGACAGTGAGAGCACGAATCGGTAGGGCACTAACTTGGGAGTGGTTTGGCAGTGGTCTGACGGTCAATCGTGACGTTAGCATGCGACACTGGCGTTGAAAGCTCGAGTAGAACTAATCGTTTTCTGGCAACGAAGTCTTAGTACGGAGGGTCTTA
>JAURVB010009354.1:0-22188 GCA_033002965.1 Piper betle
CCTAATTGCATGCATCTCCCAATATTTCTCTCAATTTCTTTTGTTTTCACAAGAAATATCATTTTGTAAAATTTTTCACATACAAGTGCTTTGACTGAAAATAAAATTTCCTTTGACTAAATTTCAAGACATCAAATTATAATAAGTTAGAATAAGTTTTGTATTGCATTTTATAAAACATCATTTCCATTAAGAAGAGAATATTTATAATTAATACTACATACAATATATTTTTACAGACCTATTTCATAGTTGATAATAATACCACTCTGGTCACACTTGTTCGGTGTTAGTGCCCCGCAAATGGAATTCCTCAATTAGTCAACATTGTCTCATCTCTCTTCTTTTCTCTCAGATCTACGCTACCACACTATTCTTCTTCTCCCACTTATGCATTGCGATCTCAGTTTACCATAGCCTTCTGCGTTTGAGATCACTTCCAATTAAGCACTCCGTCAACTCCATCCTCCAAGGTCAGCGATCAGGGACGTTTACTTCTCACGTTTTTGGTCTAATTCTGTCTTAAACAATCTGCAAGTTCTGGTGCTAATATATTTGATCTCTTCTTACCCAGCCATATGGAAAAAATTTGAAGCAGGTTTTTCCTTACTTCGACTGCTATTGAATATTTTATTTAGAAGATGGATACTCTTCTTATTTTTATTTTTTAATGCTCTCGTAGGGTTCAGTTCTCTTGGTGTTCTTGTAAATAACTTCTTCTTGTGTTGTTATAATTATTTCCCCATCGCCTTCTCATCAGTCAATTAACTTTACCACTGTTGAAGAGTATATATATGAGTGTCATCACATCAGCTTTAAGGTCTATTTGTTCTAATTTTGGGTGTTGGTAATGTTTTGGCCTCATTTTGTTGCATTACTTATGATCTTACCAGCTGGATCAAATAATAAAAGTGGATCAAATAATAAAAGTGGATCAGATATAATAAAAGTGGATCAAATAATGTAAAAAATAGTCTACTATTGAAATATGTGGTCACTATAGTACTATATAAAAGATGTTATGGTTATTAATTAGTAACCCTGATTCCCTGCTTCTTATTTCTTGCATATCTTCTGGTGTCACATATCTGACAAATAATAAATACTTTCAAAATCATAACTAACAATAATAATCATAAATATATAGTTGCTTGAGTAATTGTAGTTGACCCATTAAGCTGGGGGTACCTACTAGCCGTGGGAAATTCATAACTCGAAATCTACATATCAAAACGCTCCAAAATTTGATATTTTGTTATTGGGGCAGACCATATCGTGTGGTAGGAATTTCAGACAATTACATATGCATTTGCCTAGGGTTTTGGAATTTATATCCAGAGAGAGTGAACTAGGGCTCACCATGCGTTCGTACGCACTCTGGAAAATCAATAAATATAACCAACTAAATGATTTTTAATTGGTACCAAAACATACATATTTCCATTAGACAATTAGTTAATTCAACCTCAATTTTTACAGATTTTATTAACCTCTTTTAGTTAGCTCATTATTGAGTACAATAACTGCTCACGGCAGACAAGTCATGCAGCACAGCAGGTACATCAAAGTCTTAGGGGCTTTGTCTGAACCTTTTAAGTAGTTATTTTAGTAAGAATATTTTACAGAAGCAAGCTAACGCATTGGCATACAAGAATGCAAAAGATTGAAGGAAAACAGACTTTACATGAGGGTGTAAAAATTGAGGAAAGGGACTGGCAGATCACCAGATCACAGTGACCACAAAAGTTGCTACCTTTCACCACGTTTGGAACGCAAACATGTACATGCAAAGACATAACTGACAAAGTCATCTTCATTAAAGTTGTAGATCCATCTCCTGTGAACACATCAAGACGAAGATCATGCAAAATGGCATACTACAACGAACAATATTATTTTTTCACTAAAACAATGCCCTTCAAATACTCCTAATAAGCCTAGTTATAACTATTTTTATACAAATGATTATGATATGATTCTAAAGCCCAAATAATCCTCCTAATAAGTAAGGATAAATAATAAAAATGCCTTAAAATTTTTTTTAAAAAAAACACAAACACAAGAGAACAACACCAAACAATTGGAAGCCCAGAAGTAAAGAGAGCATATTTACCTCAAAGAGACCCAAGGGGAGGTTTTTTGGGCTTCTTATCCCAAGTCCTTCGAACCTAGGGGCAAAGCAAAACTTCAAGAAGGCTTAGAAGAAGTTAGGAACTTCTGGAAATGAAGTGGAGAAGCCAAAGGAGGAAGGGGGACTCATAGCCAAAGGAGAGGGGGAAGGGTTCGAATTGGAGGAGAATGAAAGGGTTTTATAGAAAAGCAAATAGGCCCGGCACAAGGGCGCTCTCTTACGAACCTTTGCACTGAGCACCTCTCCACCGACCACCACATGCCCACCATGCATTGGTTTGGACAAGTAAAAGTGGACACAAGTGCCTTTGCGCCAGACAAAAGGGAGGGAAAAAAATTTCAAATTTTGGTGCAAGGGCTCGGTGCTAGTGCCTTTGCGCTGAAACCCAAATCCTAACAGGGAAAACTGATGGCACAAAGGTACTAGCAGAGAGCCTATACGCCCAGCGTAAGAATTGTACACCCTAGGGCTGCTGGGGCAACTTCGAGAACTACACTGCGGGCTCTGCAGGGGCTAGGATTGATTGAAAAGGATTTCGAACACGCGACAACAGACATTAGACTCGTGAGGGACACAATCCTAATATCCAGCTAGACTCGATTTGATCGAACCAAAAAAAAAAAAAGAGGCCATACACGTAGCGTCCAACAGGGGTACAAGAGCCTAAGGAGGGTAGGTTAGACAATATACATAACATACCATACACCAATCATGGTAAGGAATGATGGACCCAACTAACCCGATTCAAGAAACAACTCATCCAACTCAAAAACAGTGGGGAAAAATGGCCTAGGTTTTACATGCTCCTTCTCCTTCCCTTCCCCCTCCAACACACACATCCCCCCCCCCCTCTCTCTTTTCTATATTCAAAGACCAGCTTTTGGATATTATTGTGTAGACATACGTTGTCAATATTGAGAGAACCATCTTCTTCAATGGTCTGGAATTATCAAGGGCATTTCAAAGTGTGGTAAATAATATCCTTTTTTTATAATCTCAACTTGTTATTTATTAATTCTTTTTGTAACTTCTTTGTGATTAGAGCTTAGAACTAAGCCGAACAATATTTGAGGAGCTCTTGATTAGTTTACTTTGTCATTTTGAGTAAATTGTGTTGTGGTGACCCTTTTTGCTGAACATTTGAAATAAAGCAAAGTCAATTTTTTATTTGTATAGTTGCTATTTTTTACTTGATATAAACATTTGTAAATATAAATGTATACAACCATCAGATTTAATTTGTTAAAATTTCAATCATTTTTTCTATTATAAAAAGGAGCCTTCCATCATTGTAAAAGGAGTTTTTGATGAATGAGTAAAGCTGGAAATGAGTCAATACGTTAGAAACAAAATTCATTAAAATAAGTAAGAGCTTATAGGGATGAAAAAAATGTAGGTTTATCAAAATGCTTACATTGGTTATGTGCAATTAATTTGACTAAGTTATATTGGAAAAAAATGTGTTTGATTGAATTATTGTAGTCGATGCAAAGATATGGTTTGTTTTATTATTGTTTTTTTATTGAATTTTATAAGAACACTGATCTATGAATGTTAGCAAAGGAAGATGAACCACTCTTAACACAATGTATAAATGTGACAATTGAGATGAGATATATTTTGTGCAATGTAGACCATTTTTTTCTTCTCCATAGTTTCGGCTAAATTTAGTTTAACTGGTAACTAAATTTAGCTTAATACAGTGGTGAAAATAATTGTTTCCTATTGTTTTTGGTCATTTATTCTCTTGTTAAGTATTTAGCTATAATGTATAATTTATCATATTAATAGTATCTTTATCTTTATCTTAATAATAGTATCAATTTTTTGTGGACATTTTCTACTACAATATTATTATTTTATACTGTAAATAAAATAATTAAATTGTATTCAAATATAGCATGCGAATTGAACTGGTCACTACCTACTTTATATAAAATATGGTTATAATTTTTTGCAAAGATATAAATCAGTGCATTTATTTAAGCCCGTCAATTTTTTTGCTTCCAGATTGCCATCTCCCTGATGATTAAATCGTCTTCATTATCTCTGCCCCTATTTTAATTCTGCCGGCCATGACAATAACTCTTACTCTGTTTTTTTTTTTAATTTGCAGGGAGAGATCTTAAAAGAAGACCAAATCGGAGCAGTTGGTATGTCACAGAATCGGAGCAGTTGGTATGTACCAGGATTTAATATGTTGCAAAGGTCGTCGTTTGAGAGTTCACCGTTCCCACCTTTTTTCTTTGTTTTCCCACTTATGCATTTGCGATCTCCAATTTCCGTATGTTGGCCCTTCTGGCCCCAAAACGGACTTGCAACAGGTTCACGGGCCTCTCTTAATTCAAAAGCTAGCTTATAAATTAAGGCTTTCCCATTAGCTTATATACAAGTCACCAACTGCCTCCAAATGGGATGTGGGATTAACCCAACAATTCTCCCCCTCACACATCACACCCAAATCATCTCCCCTTCACCACATGTGGAGCCAACATGGGTCCGGGAGACGACGCCAAATTCGGACCGTCCGACATATCGGGCAACTTTCAAATTCGAACCGGCCGACAAATCGTGATCGTGAGGCAAATTAAGGCAACACCAAAACCCAACCGGGCTCTGATACCACTTGTTGGGCCCTTCGGGCCCCAAAACGGACTTGCAACAGGTTCACGGGCCTCTCTTAATTCAAAAGCTAGCTTATAAATTAAGGCTTTCCCATTAGCCTATATACAAGTCACCAACTGCCTCCAAATGGGATGTGGGTTATCTTGGGTGTCTCCTATTCATTTCATCGAGTAGGGGAAATATTTTCTGGCTTGTTTTCGCTGGAGTGTATATTTCCCAACAAGCGGTATCAGAGCTTTGGTTCATATTTTGGATCATGCTTTGGCTTGTGGAGCTGTGGTTTCATGACATGTGGAGGTTCATGTTATGGTGGCGGTGAAGCGGTGACCTGCAGCAAGCAGAGCCGGGAACCCGGGGGCTGCGATGGCAGTCCATGTGCTCCTGCAGCCATGGAGGTTGAGGGACGCGACCAGGCGGCCCAATCCCACAGCCGTGTAGGCTGTGACATGCGACCCAATTTAGATCCGCAACTGGAGCCCGAGACAGCAGCAGCCAGCAGAGGAGCCGTTGGCTGGCTGCCAAAAGCCTGAGGGGCAGCCGGCGAAGAACCCAGGGGACACCTGGAAGCAGCCCAGTCCGCGACAGGCGGGTGGCCGGCGACCAGCGAGGCCGGGCGGCAGGGAGGCCGCTAGGCCGGGGTTGCGACCGGCGAAGGAGGCTGTGCAGGCGCCTGTGGCCAGGGTGGCTGGGGGGCCGCATTCAAGCGGACCAGCCCGCAATGGTGGCCAGGCGTAGCCGCGATGGGCGGCTAGGCGATTTGCAAGCGCAACTGGGCGGTCGGAGATCCTGTTGCTGCAGACCGACGTCCAGTGATCGGCCAGCACTAAGGCAGTCAAGGGAGCCAGCGGCCGGTGGTCTGCTGCTGCAAACGCGACAGCGATCAAGCGGAGTCACGACGGGCAGCCAAGCAAGGCCGCGATGGGCAGCATGCGGGTCCGCGACGGCGGCCCAGTTATGTTGCTGCTGCTGGCAAGCCAAAGTTGGCAGTGCTAAGGTGGCAAACCAACTCGTCTTAGTTGCTGTTGGCGGCCAAGGTGTTTGTGCCGCAGCCAGCGCGGCTGTGGCAGCCGGAAACAACAGCCGGTAGGACTGCGATGGTCGGAGGATGCGAGCAGTGCGTACCAGGTGCTTGTGATGGTCGTGAAGCTCCGGTTCGAGTCGAACGTGTTTCTGATGAACACGTTCCTCACAGCTTTGATCAGATATAGGAAGGTTTCTGATGCAGAGGTGTTCTTCTGCAAATGCTCAGTGAGGGATACGGTGTCACGAAATGCTGTGATTGCCGGGTATTTACAGTTTTCCTACTCCGAAGTTTGGAGCTTTTGGTGCAGGATGGTGTATGCAGGTGTGAGACCTGATCTTTTCACTTTTGCTATTGTTCTCACTGGAAAGCTACTTCTTCTAGCTTGACAAATGGCCGGCAAGTGCATGTCCGCCTTGTCAAGTGTGGCCTTCGGCAAGAGTGAGCTTCTCGATTGAAGAGGGAGGTTGCCGAGGGGAGATCAGCGAAGGTGTAGCTAAACAATGGCTTTTTGAGCATCACCACAGGGACTGAGCTCGCTGTCTTGATGTCGGCGACTCAGGTGATGGAGTCCCGTCTTGCTCTTGTCTTCTTGATGGAGAGTGTTTGGTCGTGGGAGCGGTCGACCTCCTATGACATCTGGATTGACTTGCGGATGGTGAAGTCGATGGTCGCGTAGAGGACGTTGAGGATGATGCACTCAATGGGGCGATGTACTCCATGATCATGATCGAGACCTACTCGTATATGTTGACGAGATGACGTTAAGGCTATGCTAGCATAAGTGTTCTTTTATACGAGTATGGGAGATGTATGAGAATGTGCTAGAAGTCCTAATCAGGGGAGATAGAGAACATTGCACATGAGTCGTTAGGGGAGATGCGTTAAAATATTTCCCTTCTCATGTGGTAGTCGACAAGTGGTATGGTCGAGAATGATGGTGCTTACCATATTGGTCTCCAACTCTTCCTTGATATGAAGGTTCCAGCTCAACAGGTCCGACATACTGGAGCAACGGACATGGCTACTAGTGACGGTGGTTTGGGACCTGGTGTGGAACAGACCTCGGATCCCCTATCACTTCTTCTTCTCTCACTGCGGTTGTAATGGGCTGTTTGAGTGCAAGTGCTTGCTTGGCACCCAGCTGACTAGGATGGCAAAGTGTAGTGATGCCGAATACGGTGAGGGGGACAAGTTCAGGAGCTTGGGGCTCATCAAGTTGTTGGATCTTCCCATCTCCAAGCTGAATGTGAGTACGGGAGAGTGTGCAGAGCAATGTTTGATGAATTGTTCCTATGGTGCGTATTCCAACCTCAGTTTTGGGTTTTCTCCCAGGTGGGTGCACTGTTCGAGCCAGAGGGTAGACAGTTGCTTATTGAGAAAATCCATAGTGGGAATTGTGTCGAAGAGGCATGACGAGTCACATTCAAGAAAGCCTTATTCCTTGAGTTAACTTTTGGATTAAGAGAGGCCCGTGAACCTGTTGCAAGTCCGTTTTGGGGCCCGAAGGGCCCAACAAGTGGTATCAGAGCTTAATTATGGGCCCAACAAGTGGTATCAGAGCTTAATTAAGGGCCCAACAAGTCTATATACACAAGCTCTAGATACCACTTATTGAGCCCTTGGGCCCCTACCCAAGCTCCGAACCCACGGTTGGACCCTTCGGGCCCCCAAAGGGACTTGCAACAGGTGTCACGGACCTCTTAATCCAAAAGTTAACTCAAGGAATAAGGCTTTCCCATTAGCCTATATACAAGTCACCAACAACCTCTACAACCGATGTGGGACAAACCCAACAACTCCCTTCACACATCGGGCGTGGCCCGAAACCATCACCGTCTGACACACTCCCCTTAAATCAGATGGCACCCACCTGACAAACTCCTCTTCAAATCATCAGGTGAAACCCATGAAGGAAACAACAACAATCGGCGTAGGCAAACTCGGCTCGAACTTGGCCTCTGATACCACTTGTTGGGAAATATACACTCCAGCGAAAACAAGCCTGAAAATATTTCCCCTACTACATGAAATGAATAGGAGACACCCAAGATAAAAATGGATAGAAAACTTTCCTCCCAATTTAGAGAAAAGAAACCAACCTACTCGATCAACTTTGATTAAGAAATCTCTTACAATCAAGTATCAAATAAAATTTGAGAAAACTCTCCTAACCTAAATCAGATCAATAACAAGATCTGAAAGATACAATTCTTGAGAAATTGAGAAAACTAACATACACCTCAAATGAAAAATGGATCAATCTCACATCCTGGATTACGACCCCACTTCAACTTTGAGATGATGAAAAACTTCTCCAAACTCTCCCCTTGTGAGTGAAACCACTCCCGTTATATGTGGAAAAACTCAACCCAATACATGTAGAAAATTCTACCAAAGTGTGAAAAACTTCAACCCCAATAAAAATAGAACTCTACCCAAATGTGAAAAACTCCACCCAAAAGAGTAACACTACTATCAATTACGAATAACTGTGACAAAGATAGAGAAAGAAAAGAAATTAACCACGGTTGATCTTGTCGAAGAACCTCGAAGTCATATCTTCACCTCACAACAAACAATTTCACTTTCTCCCACATGCACTACCAATAGTGACCCTGTCTAGATCTGTAATCCCCTGCATCTCCAAGCTGAATGTGAGTACGGAGAGTGTGTGGAGCAATGTTTGATGAATTGTTCCTATGGTGCGTATTCCAACCTCAATTTTGGGTTTTCTCCCAGGTGGGTGCACTGTTCGAGCCAGAGGGTAGACAGTTGCTAATTGAGAAAATCCATAAAGGGAATTGTGTCGAAGAGGCATGACGAGGGAGCACTTCCACCTTTGCTGGTGGCCGGGAGCACTTACCGCCAGGGAGGACAACCGTCACATGTGCATGTGGGGCGGAAGAAGAGTAAGAGTTCTAAGTTGTTGGACGGGGGCAAGGAGGAGGGCGGAGGCAAGGATAGGCTGCATACGGGTAGAAGGAGGGGCGAGGAGGTAGATTTTAGGTTTTAAAAATTTTGATTTCACTTTTACCCATGCATAAATAATTTATTTATTATCATATTTAGGGTATTTAGTCATTTACTAATTCTTCCCATTCCAAATCAGGCGTGAATCAATTGGAATTAAGGTGAATCGGTCGATTTGACAACCGTTTTATAAAAACCAATTCCACGGGGGTTTTGTTTGGATCGGATTGCTTCCGATCCTGATTTAAATCGGCCGATCCGAGTGGAACCGACTGATATTTTCATCACAGATCCTAGCTTTGGGTTAGGTTTTTACCCGTCCGTAGTTTTGATTGGATTTGGACCAGTCTCGAATCGGTTCAAATGAGTTTGAGCTAGACAAGTTTATAAACCATGAGTATGAAGCCCAGATAGCCAAATGAGTGTGTCATGGAGGTTTAATATTCCCACTATGTTAGATGATAGCTTGAGTCATACTACATTAGAGAATGAGTTATCAGTGAATACACTAGGTATACAGAATTTTTTTGTGTTAGCCAGGGTTTTATAGAGCATATATTTAGGGTGGGGCTCACTATGGCCACAAATTGCCAGATGGTTCAGTTCACGCCATGTGGTATGATTTGGACTATTCAATAAAAATTAAAACCAAAAGCTTGGTTTTTTCCATTACTTAGGACTATTGCACCTTAGTGCCGCCTTCACTTCGGCTCGCCGGCGGCGAGTTTCTGGCCATCCTCTACCCACCAGACCAGCCGATTGTGACCACTTGTGATAAGCTTTTGATCTAGGTCCAACATTGGCACCAGCGCTGCCTCAGAAGTCGCCAGTGACGATGTTTTTATTGCTGATTTCGACCACCACTTCCCACCTTTCGGGCCATTTTATGGCATCGACGAGCCACCTCCGACGAGGACAACCACCCGAATAGCTCCCTCCTCGTCGAGGCCCACATGTTGAGACCAATTCGATCCCTCGCATGGCCATAGCGCCGCCTGGCAACATTGCCCTCACATTCTTTCTCCACCCCTCTGTCAATTGTGGGACCGACGGCAGCCACTGTAGTGCTGCCGTTGGTGATTTATGGCAATGAGCACCACCGGCCCATTTGCCCGTGTCCACGCCATCCGAACTAACCCAACCCACCATTTTAGTTAGGCTTGTCCGAGTTAACTCTGTCCGACTCGGTTTAGTTCAGCCCAGTTTGACTCGACTAGCTGTTTTAGCCCACTTTTGCCCATTTTTGTTAATTCGACTTCCTACATTAATTTAAATGCATATTCACACTATTTAACATATTTCAATATTATTTGTATTTTTATTTATTATTCATTTATTTATTTGTTTGCTTATTTATTTATTCATTATTGTTTATTTCTTTCATTTATATGTTTGTTGTATTTAATGTATATTTATGTGATTATTTATTATTATTAATGATATATGTACTTATTAATATTAATTTTATTCATGTTACTAAATTATATATATATTTATTTATTTATATATATTGTTCGTTGCCCGTCATGTTATTATTTATTTGTGTTTAATTACGTATTCTTGTATTAAATAGCTATGCTACTACTTTTATTATTATTATTCATGATTAATTAATATTAACTATTTGTGTATTTATTTATTTATTGAATTATTTATTTATTTATATGTTTACGGACACATGTATATGTAGTTATTTACTAGTATTTAGTTGTGTACTTTATCAATGTTGTTTATATTATTATTGCTATTATTTATTTATTGTTTCCTTGATGTTACTTGTTCATTATTATTTTTAGTATGTTTCTTTTATTTATTTGACATATTTTATTTATTTACTTGTCGTTTATCTGCACATGCCTTGTTTTGCGCGCTTGGTGTTTAGTTGTACATTTGTTTAGCATTGTCCTTTATTGTGATGTTCTTGATGATGTGAGCATGGACCACAATCATGCATCTTATAGAGTTTTTAGTCTTTTACTTAGGAGTGGGTTCCGATATAGGTCCCAGAGTCCGAGCTCGCCGTAGATGTGTCAATGTGCTTTGAGCTTGGACCATAGGTCCGTTAGGAGTCTTCTCATCTTTATCGTTATAGTCTATTATAGATTTGATTTTCAGATCGTAGGACGTGTTAAGTGGTTGTTTTATCGGACCCCATATAACATGGGCCATTTAGATGTATTTTACTTTTGGTATTAAT
This sequence comes from Piper betle, assembly GCA_033002965.1. Classification (NCBI taxonomy): domain Eukaryota; kingdom Viridiplantae; phylum Streptophyta; class Magnoliopsida; order Piperales; family Piperaceae; genus Piper; species Piper betle. The sequence continues at coordinate 10,948 of JAURVB010009354.1, forward strand.
AACCCTCGAGGATGAGATCCCTCAAATTATTTTCAAACTAAGATCGAGAGCAAGTTGCCTTCGGGCCTATTATATAAATCCCTTTCCAAACATATGTATAATTTTATCGACTTTTCAATGAGACGAGAGATAGTGAAACCGACTTGCACGTACCATCAACAGGTGAACATGCTAATCACATTAGGCTCTAGATTACTCAGAGGGTCATTCCATTCTAGAGGGATCTAACAAGTCCACGTTTTGAGTTTCCTCACACCATGAGAAATGTGAAAGTTTATGGTACTGTTTAATACAACACACATCTAGGCATGTGATTAAAAGGGTATTGAAGGCAACTGTTTGAGAGTACTTGACCTTCATGCTCAGGGCTAGGAGATATATGAAGGAAAGGACAAGGCTTAGGATATGTTGGTAGTCCCAAGGGATAAAAAAAATGAAAACATGTTGAGAGAGGCATCGGCAGACTAGTTAGTTCAAGATACTATCAGGTTTGCAACTAATGGCTCCTTAGTAAATGCCCTTATGGAGAGTTCAGTGGAAATATATAATGTTTTTCTTTTAAATGAGAGCCATCTCTCATTTGATAGTTTGATATTTAGTTATAACATTTTTTTATATATTATATATATAGGCCGTGTGTTTCTTAGCCGACTTTGGTAGAAGAACAGACAAACATTACAACACTTGAGCTCAACGTAATTATTTTCTTTCATACTTTTATTCATATTTGATAAATTTTCATACATATTTAGTAGTGTATTCCATTCTCGTGATGTGCCAAATAGGTTGTTTCGATCTATTTTATTAATTGAGTCTTACCCATTAGTAGCTTTAGGACATGACTCGAACTTGATCATAATATTTCTGATTCGGTTCTTAGGTGGACCAAAATTGGGGTGTTACATAAATACTTAGTTTTAATTATTTTAAGCCCTTCCATATATCATATACTAGTCTAGACTAGCGCAATGTGTGGGCCATGTCTGACAAACTTTTTAAAATTTTATTAAAAATATATAACATTAAAAAACATAAAAATTCCCTTTTAAATAAAATATCATAAATAAATATATAAGTATTTATAATTTAAAAACTTAGTAGAAAACCTCTACAAATTCTTAGTTGAAAAATTTGTGTTCATTTTGTCAAAGTCAAAGCTAAATATTTAACATTAAATGGCCAATGCAACTTGTCTTACATAAAAAATTCAAACTTTCAAGTGACCATCAATTTTTAATCATTAAAATTACACTTAAATATTATACAATTAGCTAAATTTGTACATTAAATTTTTATTATTTCCAATATGCAATATATTTTAATTTAATTAATAATATATTTAAAAATATAAAATAATTTGAAATGCAAATATCAGTAAATATTTAATTTTAAACACATTTTTTCTAAGTACATTTAAAAACTACTCAAGGGCCCTGCACAATGTGTGGACCATGTTTTACTTCCACAAAGACTAATTACAAATTCTACAAAGAAAAGCCAGGACACTGAATTTATATCAAGACATTATAAATTCATTTAGAAAAACAATAAGCCACATTAATGAATATTTAGTAAATAACAAATAAATTGTTTCATATATATATATATATATATATATATATATATATATACATATATGAGAAATGATGGAGTGCACTGCTCACTGTTGGCAGCGCACCATGTGCTACCAACTGTGGGCCGTTGGATCCCGATCCAATGGCCCAAAGAACCCTCCATAACCCCCCCCCCCCCCCCCAACTTCCATGCATCCGGCCGCCGCACGAGCCACCAACCGCCGTGGCCCCACCCCCACCACGTGACTGCTCGGCTGCCACGGTCGGGCCCCGCCCCCAACTGCCGCCTCCCCTGCCACCACCACCCACCCCCCGCCTTCCCACCCCCGCCCACCACCCCTGCCGCGCCCCCCCCCTCCCCACCGGTAGCCCCACCCACAGCCCGCCGGCCTCCCCTGCCCCCCGCCAACCTCCACACTCGCCGGCCGCCCCTGCCACCGCCGACCGCCCCTGCCCCCTCCCCACCCGCCGCCCATGGCCATTTCTTCTCCCCCTTGCCACCCCTGCCGCAACCGCCCCCCACCCCTACCCCCGTGGGCAGATACCCTGCCCCTGCTCACACCCACCAGCGGGGGTGGGGGGAGGTGAGCTAGCGGCTGCTGGGGTGGGAGCACCGCCGGCTAGGATGGGGGCACCGTTGGCTGGGATGGGACAGGGGGCGGTTGGTTATCGACTCAAGTCAAATTTTAAAGAAATAAAATAATTTTGTAATAAAAACTTAACTCGATCTCGACTCGAAGTCAATATTAAAATATAAATTTTAAAAATAATTTACCATAAAATAAAAACTTGAATCGGGCCCGACTCGAGTCAAATTTAAAAGAAATAAAATAATTTCGTAATAAAAAACTTGACTCGATCGCCACTTAAGTCAATATTAAGATATAAATATTAAAAATAATTTTAAAAATAAAATACCATAAAATAAAAATGACGGATACCGACTCGAGTCATTATTAAGATATAAATTCTAAAAATAATTTTAAAAATAAAATACCATAAAATGAAAACTTGACTCGATACTGACTCGAGTCAAGTCAATAAAAAATTGCCCCTATATCAACTCGAGTCAAGTCAATATTATGAAATTGATTTTAAAAATAATTTAAAAATATATAAAAAATAAAACATGACTCGGTCCCGAGTAGAGTCAATAGTAAGAAATTTTTAAAAAATTAATTTTGTAATATTTACTCTAGATCGGTATCCGAGTCAAGTTTTTATTTTATGGTATTTTATTTTCAAAATTATTATTATAATTTATATGTTAATATTGACTCTAGTCGGTAACGAGTCGAGTTTTTATTTCTATCGCCATTTTATTTTTAAAATTATTTTTAATATTTATATCTTAATATTTACTCGATTGAGTCAAGTTTTTATTTCTGACATTATTTTATCTCTTTTAAATTTGACTCGAGTCGGGCCCGATTCAAGTTTTTGTTTTATGGTAAATTATTTTTAAAATTTATATCTTAATATTGACTTAGGAGACTCGGGATCGAGTTAAGTTTTTATTACAAAATTATTTTATTTCTTTTAAATTTCACTCGAGTAGATAATCACCCCACCCCCCCCCCCCCACCCCCACCCCCTACTACCTGCCTCTCGTCCCAGCTACTGCCGCCTCCTCCCCCTGCTCCCACCCACCGCTGCCGCCCTCCCCCTCCCATGCGCGGGTGTGAGCGGGGGCAGGGGTGGCAATGGGGGGGGGGGGGGGAAGAAATGGGCATGGGCGGCGGGCGGGGTGTTGGCAGGGTAGGGGCGGTCAGCCGGGGCAGGGGAGGCCAGTGGGCCGGGGACGGGGCTGCTGGCAGGGGGGCGGGGAAGGGGGGGGGGGCGGGAAGGGGGGGGGGGGGGCGGGAAGGGGGGGGGGGGCGGCGGCAGGGGCGTGGTGGGGGCGGGGAAGGGCGGGGGGGAGGGGGTGGGTGGTGGTGGCGGGGGCGGCCGTTTGGGGCGGTGCTCAGCCCGCGGAGGCCGGCGGTTGCGGGTGGTGGTGGGGCCGCGGAGGTCAGTGGTCGGTGGCGGCCGGATGCATGGAAGGTGTGTGTGGGGGGGAGGGGGGGGCTATGGAGGGTTGTTGTGGACCGTTGGATCAGATCCAACGGCCCACAGTTGGCAGCACACCATGCGCTGCCAACACGTGGGCAGCGCACTCCATCATTTCTCATACATACATACATATACATATATATATATATATATATATATATATATATATATATATAGAGGATATAATGTTGCTGCACTGGCAGCACAGCCTTCTTGGCAGTGCTTCAATTTGATTCCAGCCGTTGGATTATATCCAACGGCTGGAAAATAGCCCCACCAAAGCCATCATCTCTCCAGCGATGCCCGCGGCACCCCTCAGCCTAGCGATTCTTCCCACAAATCACATGGCACACCACGACGAAGATGAAGTAGCAAGTGGTCGGAGGAGTACAGTGCCGGCAAAAGAAGTGGTCGGAGGAGTACAGCACCGGCCAAAGAAGCGACGACGACGAAGTAGCAGGGCTTTTCAGCCAGAACCTTTGTTTCGCTTCCTCTGTTTCTCCACCAGCGTGGTGCTCACAGTTGGCGGAGGCGTCGTTGGGAGTCTGGAGAGGAGGCGTCCCGGCGAGTCCAGCCCCAGAGAAAGAAACGACGACGATGAAGTAGCAATTTCGCTTCGTCACACTTCGCTTCCTCTGTTTCTCCACCAGCGTGGCACAGCATGATCGGCAGAGGCATCGTCTTGGAGTCCGGTGGAGGAGGCGGACGCCAGCAGTTCAGCCCTTGGGCGAAAGAATCAACAATGACATAGCAGCAGGCCGGAGCTTCATCACACTTCGCTTCCTCTGTTTCTCATCAGTAGGGAGAGGGGGGAAGGAAGGGAGGTGTGGTGGTGAGGAAGCAAAGGCCATGGCCGGGGGCATCCCTGGCTGGCTACGGATGGCCGGGGGTGAGGCTCGCCGGCTGGGGGGGGGGCATGGCAAAACAGAGGTGTAGCTTGGCAAAACAGGGGAGAAGGAAATGGATGATGGCAATTTTGTAATAAAACTTGACTCGCGACTCGAGTCAATATTAACGAAATATATTCCGAAAATAAAATATATATATTAAAATGTCATAAAATAAAATAATCGAGTTCTAACCTCGAACAACATGCTCTAAATCTAATAACTTATCTAAAACTAATAAACAACACGTCCTAATGCGGTGGAGGGGAAAAAAATGGGTTTAGGTGCATGTGTAGTTTTGTAATAAAAACTTGACTTTGTCCCGACTTGAGTCAATATTATGAAATATATTCCTAAAATATAAAAAAATTACAGTAAAATATCTTTTAAAAAATAATTGAGTTTTAACTCGAATCACATGTTAGGTTTAGGTTTTACTGTAGTTTTTAATAAAAACTCGACTCGCTCCCGACTTGACTTAATATTACAAAATACATCCAAAAAAATTTTATTGAATGATGATGATATTATTACAAAATACATCCAAAAGTTTTCCACCCCCCTCCCGCCGTTCACGCCGCCCCGCCCCTCGCGCCATGCCCCGGCCCCGGCCCCAGCCCACCCCTGGCTCAAGTCCCCCCGGCCCCTCTCGCAGCTGCCGTCCCCCACCGCCCCACTAGCAACCGCGGCAGCCCCCCTCCCGCCGATTTCTGCACACCCCCTCAGTCGCACCCCCGCCCATGGCCCCCAGCCCCGCCATGCCCCCAGGCCAAGCCATCCCGGCCCTCGCCCGTAGCCAGTCCCCCACTCGCCCCGCCAGCCGCCGCGGCGGTCCCCCCTCCCCCAGCATTGCTCCTCCTGGTCACAGTCGGCCTAGCGCCCGGCTGCCCCCACCCGGCCAATGCTGCTCGTTTCCGAGCAGGCCCACCTAGCCCCGAGGCGGCGACATTGTTGGCCGTCGGGCGGTCGGCGGCAAGGTTGCCGGCGGGGGTGGCGCGCACAAAACAAACAGGGAAGAAACAGGGGGAGGGTATTTTGATAATAAAAACTTTACTCGATTGGACTCGAGTTAATATTACGAAATAAATTAAAAAAATAAAATAATTTTATAATAAAAATCTTAATCCTCTATCCCGACTCGATCCTAACTTTTAATTAATATTACGAAATAATTTTTAAAAATAAAATAATTTCATAATAAAAACTTTACTCTATCCCCAAAAATAATTTATTACTGAATTATTTTATTTTTTAAAAATTATTTTGTTATACAAATTTATTCTGTAATAAATTTATTTTGTTAAAACTTGACTCGGTCCCGCACATGATCGAGTCAAGTTTTTATTACAAAATTATTTTATATTTTTTTAAATTTATTTTATAGTACTGACTCGTGTGTCGGACCGAGTTAAGTTTTTATTACAAAATTATTTTAATTTTTTTAAAATTTATTTTTTAATAAATTTATTTTGTAATAAAAACTTAATTCAAGTCGAGACCGAATCAAGTTTTTATTACGGAATTATTTTATTTTTTTAAAATTTATTTTGTAATTAAAACTTGACTCGGTCCTGTGCAAGATTGAGTCAAGTTTTAATTACAAAATTATTTTATATTTTTTAAATTTATTTCATAAAATTAACTAGAGTATTTTATATTTTTTTAAATTTATTTCATAAAATTAACTAGAGTAAGGACCGAGTCAAGTTTTTATTATGAAATTATTTTATTTCGTTAAATTTATTTTTGTAATAAAATTTATTCTTAAATTTATTTTGAAATAAAACTTAACTCTGCTCCCGCACATGATCAAGTCAAGTTTTTATTACAAAATTATTTTATATTTTTTTTAAATTTATTTCATAGTATTGACTCGTGTCTGATCGAGTTAAGTTTTTATTACGAAATTATTTTATTTTTAAAATATTTATTTTTTTAAAAAATTTATTTTATAATAAAAACTTAATTCGAGTCGAACCGAATCAAGTTTTTATTACGGAATTTATTTTATTTTTTTAAAATTTATTTTGTAATTAAAACTTTACCTGAGTCAGGAGCGAGTCAAGTTTTTATTACGAAATTATGTCATTTTTTAAAAAAAATTATTTTGTAATAAAAACTTTGACTCGTGTGGGGATCGAGTCACAGTTTTTATTACGAAACTACCCTCCCCTGTTATTACGAAACTCTGATCCAAAAGCCCACAGTTGGCAGCGCATCATATCATCACCCTATATATATATATATATATATATATATATATATTAGAACCGCTTGCATCAGCCAGAGGTAGGGAAGCTATGTGTGCCACAGCCAGGATCACAAATGGGCGCAGGTAAGGCTTTCTAACCTTTGGACGAGAAACACATTACCCTATATATATATACACACACACACACACACACACACACACACATTTCAATAAATAATCATTAATTAAAATACACCACATCAATATACAAATATATTAATTAAGAAGAAGACAACTAAAAATGAGCATTTATTAAACAGGTATATGATATTTGAAATATAAAATAATTCTTTGCTTTTAAAATGTGTTCCAAACACAATACCATTTAAGTTTTAAAAACTACAATCACAAAAAATTAACACAAACCCTTATTTAAGGTTTTTTAAAGACCATTAAATTTTTGATTGCTTTTATAAATATAAAGAAATATTTATGTATATTATATATATATATTATTAAATTATTCCAACTTGTACATATGCATGTAATTATTGATATTTTCAAACAATTATAATATAACTAACGAATAAAAATTTCTGTTTATAGTGTGTGCAATTCTTTTTTTGGAGAATTAACATTTGGATGGTATTATCTCCTATTATAACCACATATTTATCTATTCATTTTAGCTTCGTCAACTTTATTAAAATTAGTTATAACATTTTTTAAAAATAGCAGTAACAATAAAACAAAATATTATGTTCTTGTTATGTTATAACATCATTAATATATAATTTACATCCGTCTTCAATTTAAGTCGATCATTTAATATTACAAGTACCTTTCGACTCCTTCATTTACTACCTAACAATACACCCATACTATTTAAGAAAAATAAATTAAGGAAAAAGGTCTTTTGGATAACCTTAACTTCACTGGAAAGCAGAACACTGTTTCAAAAATTAAATCAAAATACTAAAAATTTTACACTTAAAAATATTAAAACAAACATACACATCATTAATATCACTAATACATATCTTCCAAGTAGTAAGCTAATTTGTTTTCACTTAAGTTAAAACATTAAGAAAAATAACAATACCATACATAGCACATATTAACAAATACAATTAAATTGTTTATCAATTCCTGATCAACCTAGAATAAATATTAACAACACAATACTGAACAAAAATCTTTGTAATCCTCAACAAACATCCACATTAAAAAAAAATCATCCACAATAATCCTATCAAAACAATTATATAATCCAAATAAAAACTCTTTTTCTCTCTTCTAATTACACAAGTAGGGAAACTGAAATAATTACATAAATTTTCGCATGTCAACAAAACTGACACTTAATTTTAATCGTATCCTGATAAGCCAGAAGACAATATAAAAAAATGCTCACAATTATACATACGCACTTGACATTAAACTCAGAATCTACATTAAAAATTATTACCTTCAATTAATACACAGCCAATAAATAATTGAAAGCCAGTCCCTTTTTTTAAGAAAGAACAAAATACTTATCCCACAATAAAAAAACATATAAAAATTCCAAAACTGGAAAAAAAAATCTAAGAGGAAATAAAGAAACCAATATGCACACCACCTGCAATTCAGCTCAGAAATCAATAAGAATTCTTATCTTCAGTACTTAATACACAGTTGACAAATGATTGATATCACTTTGATCAAACCTAAATATAAATTAACAAAAATCTTATTATACATTCCAAACAACATATGGAAATTACAAACTGCAGAGTTGAATTGAACAACAAAAAAACTGACCTTCACAGAAGTAACAAATTGATAGAACAATTGAAATGAACTCTAAACAAACTTATTTGTAGCTTCACAAAATAGTTATCCTACAACCGAAACCAAATAATGGAGTGTTAATTTCAATCGCTACACGTAACCCCATGCGGTTGTTCCAAATATGTTGTGACCTCCACGTAACACAAAATCAATTACCACCTCGTACAAACTTGACAATTTATTTACGCAGTCATTGGTTGGTTACAAAAAACAGAACTTTTGATTAAACTTATGCAATAGAATAATTCATTAACTGCTTGTCGTTTTAAAAATACAGTGAGCCTATACTCATAAAAGTTGCAACTTACTGAAACTTACTTCTCTTCCATGCATATTAGACTATCAATTTTTGCGACTAACTCCAAACCACGTCTACAAGATGCATGCCGTCCATACCAGTCTATCTACTAATCAAATTATGCCAACTTGATAAAACCGCAGATTACTGCCCCCTAAAGCAAGGAGAGCACTTTTCCATTACCCTGCTTTTATTATAGATATCTTGCTAATTAAAATCATTTTGAAATAATCAGAAGTAAAAGTTATACGAAGGAATTTTAAAATTAATTTTAAATATTAATATATATATACATATATATAATTAGTTAAAAATATTTATTTTAAACCATTAAAAATAAAGGTCGACTACTAATGCGTTTTTGGTGAGTAAGGCGAAGATGAAGAGTTTTTTTTCGAGTTGGGGAGGAAGGAGAAGACTCGATGAGTTTTGGGGGACTAAAAACAAAGTTTTGCGGAGATTAAGAGAGGATGGATGGTTTGGGCTATCAAGCGAGTGATCCCGCCGCAAGATAGGCAGCAAAGGCTGGCTTGTGTCGATGACTAGCATGTAGAACGTCGGAACTTAGGCAATTATCTGGCGATGACATATATGACTGGGCTCATCAATCAGGTTATGCAGTTCTATTGGGTTCTATGTGGAATTGCCAGTATAATATTTTCTGCTATGGTCCTTTGCCTCCTTCTGACTCTTCTTTGGCTTCAGCTTTTGTAAGTTTAGCACTCCGTATTATGCATGGAGGCTTCCATCTCAGTTATCGTTTTCAGGTGATGATTGTGTTTGTGGTGATTGTCTTTTGCGAGGGTATGTTCTTCAGTACACTCTTCCATCTGGTGTTGAGAAATGCTCGCAGCGGTGGAAAAATACAATCCTGGGTTTCTTTGTCATTGTAGATAATGTTGGGAAATAGACACTCTAGCGGAAACAACCCAGAAAATATTTCCCCTCAAGATGAAATGAAAACAAATATAAGATGAATAGGAGACACCAAGATAAAAAATGGATGGAAACTTTCTTCCAAATTAGGAAAAAGAAAACCAACCTACTCGATCAACTTTGATTAAGAAAATCTCTTACAATCAAGTATCGAATAAAAGTTTGACAAAACTCTCCTAATACAAATCAGACCAATAACAAGATCTGAAATATACAATTCTTGAGAAATACAATATATGAGAAATTAAGAAATTAACATACACCTCAAAAGAAAATTGGATCAACCTCACACCTTGGATTAAGACCCCGACTTCAACTTGAGATGATGAAAAACTTCTCCAAACTCTCCCTTTATGAGCCAAATGTGCTCAAAAACTCTCAAGAGGATGTTCTGTTTAACATCAATAGAGTTCTCCTTTATATAGAAGAATATGAGTAGAATTCTAGAAGTCGCCTCATTAAACTTCTATAGAAAAGGACGAAATCACACATAGGTATACGAAACACCAACCATTAGTGTGATAAACTGAAAAGCCAAAACTTACAATTGAGTTCTTCCAATACGAATGGGTGAGGGAAACTCAACAAATCCTCCCCTTCACGAATCCATGAGCTAACTAGACATAAGTGGTAGCAAAATTCTCCATACCAGCTCCACTTCGACAAAATAAATGTTTGTCCTTTGTCACAATCTTGGTTAACATATCTGAGATGTTCTTGTCAGTGTGAACCTTGTTCAACTCTAACAACTTTCTCTCCAACACATCTCTTACCCAATGATATCGAACATCTATGTGTTTACTCTTTGAATGAAAACTAGAGTTCTTACTCAAATGTATAGCACTTTGACTATCACAAAGTACCTCATACTTATCTTGACTTATACCAATTTCATTCAAAAATCTTTTCAACCATAGAACCTCTTTGCAAGCTTCTGTAACTGCAATGAATTCAGCTTCAGTTGTGGATAGAGCAACACACTTTTGCAATTTGGATTGCCAAGAAACAGCACCACCTGCAAAAGTAACAACAACCCCAGAAGTAGACCTCCTAGAGTCAAGATCACCAGCCATATCTGCATCACTATAATATGATAATATAGGCTTGCCTCCCCCAAAGCATAAACCTAGCTTGGAAGTACCTCTCAAATATCTCAATATCCACTTAACTGCTTGCCAATGTTCTCTACCAGGATTAGACAAATGTCTACTTACTGCCCCGACAGCATACGCTATGTCTGGTCTAGTACAAACCATAGCATACATAAGACTCCCTACAACAGATGCATAAGGGACATTCTTCATTTCATTTACTTCTGCTTCACTTAGCTCACCCTTCTTCAATTTGAATTGAGCTCCTAGTGGAATAGAAACCGGCTTGGCTTCCTTCATGTTGAATCGCTCAAGAATCTTCTCAATGTATTTCTCTTGGGATAACCAAATCTTCTTAGCTTTTCTATCCCGCCATAAA
>JAURVB010009355.1:0-24715 GCA_033002965.1 Piper betle
TGTGCATTGCTAATCAAGTGGTTTTATGCATCATATGATGTCCATCCAGCTTGAAGGGACTTCAAGACCTTCCTTTCCTATGTCTATGGATCTCGTGGGTGTTAGCTACTTTGAAGTAAATTTTTCTAAAACTCATGATCTCTCGGAAATTGATACAAATAGGGTGGTGTCAACATCTAGTAAGGCACCTGAGGAGCACCTTACAAGCTCCAGCAGCGATTTTGTTGTACCTGTGGTATTTGAGGTTTCAATGCAGCATCGCAACAAACTTATACGAATATACTCAACTGTGAGTGTTAATTATTTTTCATTGAAGTTTAACAACATGATGGTGCATCATTAACAATTGCTAATTGCAGGTGGTAATTGTCAATGATACTTCAGTTCCTGTGGAGCTTCGGTTTGATATCCCTTTTAGTGTTTCTCCAAAGGTTATTCTCTTCTGTCAGAGCCAGTGAATTTGACTGGGTGAGAAATAGCATGTTTATTTTAAATTTGACTACTTTGCACTGGATTTCAGGTTCTAGATCCTATACACCCTGGAACTGAAATACCTTTGCCTGTGCACTTAACCAGATCGGGCTGCATGAGGTTGCGCCCTCATGGTAAAAGCTATCTCTGGAGTGAAGCCCATTCACTTCCAAACATCCTAGCAAAAGAGAGCCGAGTTGGGTTTTTGAGATCTCTTGTTTGCTATCCTTCTCATACCAGCAGTGATTTGTTTCGTTGTTGTCTATCTATACGAGACATTAGCCTTCTGTACCTGAATAACCAAAGTCATTCATCTTTCCATACTCGTGAGGCTACAAGACATGCACTTGATCTCAGCAAGCTGAAGAAATATTTTCTTTATCAAGTTAAACTCACTACTCCTTTATTGGTCAAGAATTATCTTCCCAAGCCGCTGTCTTTGACAATAGAAATTGGTGCTAGCATGTACAATGAATTTCTACCTGAGGTTAGTTGGCTGCTGTTTTTTGATAGGCTACTAGCACAATGCTATGCTTCTGGTTTATTGAGACACTTGAATCCTTTTTGTACCCATACAAGGAGTGAAAGATACTTGTTTCAGCCTTTCAGCTTGGTGCTTCTCTGATTCATATCAATTTATAATATAGTTGTCATATTGTAAATTTAATATAGCTTAACCACTTGTCCTAAAAGCTCAAGTTGTCAGGAAAGAGAACCACTTAACATTTACTTTACTACTCCCCCTCCCGTGCAAGCAAATTTTTAATGGATAAACATGGTGCAAATAGTCCATTGGGCACAACGTGGGGCAAATTAATATTTTTCCAAGCTTATGCTGCCAAGAGGATTTGAACCCTGCTCTTTGGCTCTAACACCATATAAATTTTAGATGGTCTAACTACTTGTCCCAAAAGCTCAAGCTGTTAGGAAAGACAATTACTTAATATTTTCTTTAACACAAATCTTTGCGTATGCGATTAATGGCTTTCTTCCATGTCAGGTGGCCACTGCATCTGTTTTCCATATTGACTCTACAAATGATCTTGGGATCATCCTATCTTTAGAAGGATTTACACAAGTTGTCATTGAATTCCCTCGTGCAGAAATCTTCAGCTTAACAGCTAAGTTGCAAGACTCCAAGTATACCTTGGTTGAAACATTCACAATGCTCCCTGATGAACCTAGTGGTAAAAAATTATAGTTTATTTTTTTATGATGAAAAGTGAGTTTCAATATCAATGTTCTGACATAATTTGTTATTTTAGGCCCATTATGTATTAAAGTAGAGAAGATGATGGATGCATTTTGTGGGGCTCGCGAATTACTTGTCTCTGTTCCATTTTTGTTGTACAACTGTTCTGGTTTGCCTCTTACCATATCAAAGTTTGATGTAGAGAGAACAGGGGAGCTCTTTATTTTACATCCATGCTATCATTTGACTGACAAACTGTCGGCTGAAAAATCTGGTCTTAGAATTTTCTCGACCAATGAAGAATTGTCTAGTAGTGTGGCATCAAACAATGATAATGTAATCTCTGTAAGAGAGCATTTCACTGGCAGTAAATTGGATTTCTCAAAGAAGTTCGGGAGTGGTTATGACTCAATAGAACAGCAGAAATGTAGAAATGTCAGGCCCTATATGTATTCTCCTCAGGATATCTCCCCTGTAGGTGAATTAATGGTTAGATTAAGTTTATACATTGGCGAGAAAAATCCTTCATGGTCCAGCCCCTTTTATCTTTGTGTTTCACCTGGTGGCTCGACTGTTGTTGCCATTCCCAAGCCTCACGATGTTGGGGCATTTCTTGTAACTGTGACATCAAGTTCAATTGTTGGGGTTCTTTCAGGTAGGACAAGAGCAGTAACATTTCAGCCTAGGTAATACTCCGAGTCGATGCATCTGTCTTAAGTTTGAATTATCTTACTGATATTTTAAATAGATGCTTGGACTTACATGACATCAACAAGCATGAAATCATTGGATGAGGATACTACAGATGTGCCATGTAACATTTATTTTGAAAATTGAAAGCGATAAATCTATGATGGTCCAGAAATAGTAGAAGTTTGTGCAAGTCTGATAACTGATAGTGCATAGTTCAATATCCTATCCTTGTGCTCCTATTTCTCCAATGTTTGGTCTATCAGTTTGTGTTTATATACTGTTTTAGGTGCAAAATTTATGATTTTAACATCCCTCATATGTGATGGACCACCACATTTGAAAAACCCGCAAAGGCTGATTTTGCCTCAATTTCCTGAGTCTAAATTTAGTTAAGAGTTTGTCACTTTGTTCCGCCATGTATGCCTTACATACATTACATGCACACATAGAAGCAAGATGTAAGTTTATTGCTAAATTTTCTCTCTTTTTAGTGAGAATTTAATGGTTGAATTTCAAAGGTAATGTGTGGGCCTCATTCATAGGATCATCTTTTCTTTTTTTAATGAAAATTATTTATTTTTGCAGATTTGTCATTAGTAATGCATGTAGCAAAGATTTATGGTTCCGGCAGAAGGGTACTGACAAACAATTTCTTCTGGGCGTTGCACAACATTCTCATCTTCATTGGACAGATGCATCACGGCATGTTCCGTTTCTCATCTTAAGAAAATTGTATCTTATTATAATGGTGTAATGACTTATATTTGTTCCATATAGGGACTTGCTTGTTACCATTCAATTCAATGAACCTGGGTGGCAATGGTCAGGCAGCTTTTTACCTGACTGTCTCGGTGATGCTCAGGTGAAGATGCACCACTCTTGCAATGGCATGATAAAAATGGTCCGGGTTGAAATTCTGAATGCCAACATATTGACTGGAGAAGAAAAGGTAGCGGGCAATTCCAGTGAGCAGTCAGGGACATATTTAGTTCTTCTATCTGACGACAATTCAGGATTTATGCCGTATAGGATTGACAATTTCTCCATGGAGGTCTGTAACGTAAAAGTTCTTATTTATAGTGTCTAATATGAGGTAGTCATTTTTTTCCCAATCTTAGAAGTTGGTATAGCAGCTGATAGAATTGTCTGTGTGCTTAAATCTGACTGTCATTGCATTATGTTATCAAAAGCTTACAGATATGTCCAACTAACTTTCTTTCTCTCTCTCTACATTTGTAGAGGTTGCGGGTCTACCAGCAAAATTGTGATAATTTTGCAACCATTGTACATCCTTACACATCATGTCCATATGCTTGGGATGAACCTTGGTATCCTCATCGTCTTGCTGTTGAGGTATTTTAGTCTATGTCACCTTATTTGTGGATTTCTCATAATTTTTTTGAAGCTTAATTCTTGGCATACAAATCACAGGTGCCTGGTGAACGAGTTGTAGGAATGTACAGTTTTGATGACATTAGGGAATGCGCACCTGTCTGCCTGAGAGCCACTTCTGAGGTACAATTGTTTCGTCTTCTGTGTGATTTTTATAATTTAGACAAGTCTCTATTTTCTGGAAGATGTAAGCTGTTTGAAATCGTTCTTTTCTTGCAGAAACCGGAAAGGAGGTTATTTTTTACCATCCATGCTGAGGGTGCAATCAAGGCCAGTGTATTTATATTTCGTGAACTTCGTCTTTGAAGCTTTGAGCAAGCTAACTGATTTTTTTTCTTCTAATAATAGGTGCTTACTGTGGTGGATGCCCGTAATCACGTTCCCGATGATATGAAAAGAGTTAGCTTTGCTGGCTTCAAAGAAAAAAGGGAGATGATTTGGGGGATTCAGCTCTTAATATTACTGAGAGTGTTCATATGCATTTATCATCAATTGGGATTTCCTTAATAAACTCTTCTCCTCAGGTACTGATGAGACTAAATTTCTTTCGTTGACATTGAATTAGCTATAGGTTGCCTTGTCTTATTAAGAATATCCTATTCTAGAGATTTTTTTCGTTAGACTGCATATGAATTATCCAGTTTTAAATTATTTTGAAAAAGCAAAGAGAATGATGTGTGTAGAAGAAAATGAAAGATAGGTAGAAGTCTTGGTCATTCTAATGGTAGTGACCAACAGCGTAAATGTAGAAGATTACATTATATTCCAATAAGGATTACATAGATACATAAAATCTCTAAGATTTCGCGCAGCAATCTCCTAACTGCTCATAATAACCATGATAAACACAGCACAACCAGCTGTACGCAAAATCATTAAGGCTGTGAATAGATCACGATTAATCTTTACAATGCACATTGTTTTCTCATGTTCATTAAACAATTTATTTGCAGGAATTGATTTTTGCTTCTGTCAAAGATGTCAAACTAGAACTTCTCCAGAGTCTTGATCATCAAAAAGTTTCATGCGAAGTGTGGTCTTTACAAATTGACAATCAGTTGCATAGTGTTTCATATCCTGTTATGCTATCCTTTGAACGAGAGCACAGAGGTAGCTCGTCAGTAAGTTTAAAAATGAAAGACGAAAGGGCTAAAGTCAAAGATGGAATTAAAAATTCTATTATTGAGAGAAAAGAAGAACCTGTTTTACACTTCACGGCTTCCAAATGGAGGAGTGAAGATGTTTTTTTGGTTTCTTTTGAACACATCACTTTGCTGTAAGTTTTCCTTTTTTATTGCGTTTAAGATTTATTCTTATGTTTTGCGTGTCTTAATTAGGAACTATGCATGCAGGTTGGCTCCTTTATGCATTGAGCTTGAAGAGCAATTGCTTTTAAGCATCATTGATTTTTCTAGAAATGTTTCTTCGAGGTTGAAAAGTGGAATTCTGAGGCACTCCAGTTATAATGGAGAAGTTTTAGATAATGATCCGGAACAATTCATAAATGTTGAACAAGATTTAGAACTGAAGTCACTGGAGGTATCGAAGCTTCCAAATGAACGAAAAGATCTCCCTATTTTTCCCTCTGTTGTTCCAGTCGGAGCTCCATGGCAAAAAATTTTTCTATTTGCTAAAAGGCAAAAGAAGATTTACATGGAACTTTTGACTTTGGCTCCTTTAAGGTTAACTGTGAGGTAACTACTTGTCAATTCCTTTATTTTAATGCTGTGCGATGTTTTATGGTTGTAGTAATCACTATTTAGGTAGCCCACTTTTTCTCACTGATCTTAGAGGGGAAACTTAGCTGCCAGAAGGTGTACTTCAAACTACCCAGCTTATTTTTTAATTGCATCTGTACCTTTATGTGAAATTTGATAGGAGTAGCTCTTATGGATAGACTCAATCGTCTTGAGTCTGACATCTGGGCAGCTTAACTGGAGTTGGAAAGTTCAAACACCTGTTGTATTTGGAAAAATGTTCCAAAATGACTTGGTGGAAGCAAGAATTACAGTTTAGCTGGAAGAATCAGTGCAGACCTTTACAATCTGTCTTAAATAATTATCAAACAATGCATTCTTTGGATATGTAAAATTCAATGGATCAAATATACTCACAAGTCATAATTGAAATATCGTTACAAAAAGAGATCATATAAAGACAGCACTGACTACATATTTGATCCTCCTCCGCCAGGTGAGCATATTATAAGGCATGCTTGGAACTTAACTTGACATAGGGCACTTTGAATATAGATCAAGATATAACTGCATTATGTTGGACACTTTTTTGGAATGCCAAAGCCATTCCCATCTTGGCAGCTAGTTTTACAATAAGGAAGTTCTCAAGTTGTCAAATCTGGATTCTTTAGGGCACAAAAAGGTGGTGGGCTGAAGGTTAAGTTTGCTTTTTATCACATTTGCCGCCAGAATATTGTGTAATCTTTTTCTTGATATTTTGATTTACTTATTAATGGAATCAGCGATGTTGATGCATTTTCACTTCTATGTTTGCTCTTTTAGCTTAATGTGTACAGCTTGTTAGGTTTGTGAAATTGTCATGTGATAGTTAAAAAACTAAGTCTATACTGGAGTATAAATATGTTTTCCTGCTTACAGCTTTTCCAGCAGTCCATGGTTAAATGGTCTAATGGGGACAGAATCACCCTTATTTCTTAGAGGCACTGCTGTTCAGGTAGTACATGATTTCTTGCTAATGAGCATATGCTTGTTGTGCTTATTAGTATATTCATGATGTAATTGCATTTAACTATTCTGTTTGTTAGAGAGGTCTTATGGCTCTAGCTGATGTCGAAGGAGCTCCAGTTTTTCTGAAACAATTAACACTTGCTCATCATATGGCTAGCTGGCGGTCTACTGAAGAGATTATTATCCGTCATTATATGAGGCAGTTTCTCCACGAAATGTACAAGGTGACTAGATTACAATATTTTAGTGTCTTCCACTACCTATCAAAATCATGAGATTATAGGGGTGATTAAGTGAATCCTTCTCTAGAAAGCCTTTTGGTAGCCTTTGGCTTCAAAAATACCCTATACATGGATAATTTATGAATTTATCAAGTCAAAAGTTTCCAACTAAAAGACCATACTAGAAGGCAAGTGGTTCTAAAAACTTTGAAGGTTAAAAACTGTTGGAACACTTTGAGACACTTCTATTCGAGAATAATCTCAAGTCCTTAAAATACAAGGGAGGTGACTAATATATATGTGGAGGCAAAGCCTTCCTACAAATTACAATGGCTAGTTTATTTTGGGATAAAAGGCCAAGCTCCCACTTCACATGGTATGAGAGCAAAGCCACTGATCTTAGGTGTACCTTCCCCCGCGAGCACACATGCGACATCAGTAGAGCACAAAAAGGCATGGATGAAACCCCACAACCATGTTTGTCAATGGCCCGACAGAAACAAGCCCAAAAGAGTTGCAAACGTAGGTTTACATGTGAAGTTCAATGTGCTTGCACGTGCAGGGGAAAGTGAAACAATAATCCTACATCCTTAAAACACGAGGTGACTAATATCAATGTGGAAGCAAAGCCTTCCTACAATGGGTAGTCATTAGGGGATAGAGGCTCATGCCCCACAATAAGCACTAAGTTGATGAGGGTCTTTTTAGACCCTTTGGCATGTCCTGCCTGTGAGAGTGGGAATACTGTAGTTAATAAAGTACTTTTTTCTATATTGACCTTTCTTGAAGTATGACCTTATTATAACTAAGGATTTCTTCCATGAGTGCTACTCAATCATATGTATAGATGATGGCAATGACTAGTACCACAATTGTATGGGAGTGAATGCTTCAATTTTTAGAGGAATTTTCTTTTCAATTTTCATTCGAGTCTTTCTGACAAGACTGAAATTCAAAAGTATGAACAGATCATATATTTGGTTTGTTTGAAATTTAATGGACGACATCTACATACTTGGGTTAATCAACGTAGTGAAAGTCATCTCGCTGTCCATTCTTTTGCTCATTCTATACAAATCCAATGCAGTAATCATGGAAAGGAAGATCAAAATTTGTCACATAGTTGTGCTTTATTAATGTTTATGTTTAGGTTTTTGGTTCTGCGGGTGTAATTGGCAATCCAATGGGATTTGCAAGAAATGTTGGAGTGGGCATCAAAGACTTTGTATCTGTTCCTGCGAAAGGTATTTTCCAGGTAAGAAAAAATTGTTTGTTCCATGTTGTTGCCAATTTACTTTTGACAGTTATCTTATCTACAGATGTAATGCATGGGGGTATATTAGCCAGTGACTCAGATTCTCAGTGATTTGGGAAGTCTAGTGTATTTTTTGTATTGTTAAGGATTTAAAATTAATTTTGGGGCTCGTTTCAAGAAGAGTTTGGGACTCATTTTAGTATAAGGATTTATAGTGCTCGTTTTCTCAATTTCAGTACTGGTGGTGTTGTCTCCAAATTAACTCCGTTTTTGTTGGTTTGAGTTAACAGGAAAACAATTGTGTTTCATTCTTTCTTTGTCTTTTTTTTTCTCGGGGTGTTCTGTAATTTTTTTCTGACCTATTCACTGTATGTTTGAGTTTCTTCTCCATTGTTCAGAGCTTGTTCTCCAATTTCCCATGTTTATTTCCCTCTCTCACAATTTGCATATTTTCTCAAGTTATTCTTTATAAACCAGTAATAAATATATTGTGGTATGTTTCAGAGCCCGTCAGAACTGATGAGAGGAGTAGCCTTGGGAACAAAGAGTCTGGTCAGTAATACAGTTTATGCTGTTAGTAATGCAACCACTCAATTTAGCAAAGCCGCACACAAGGTTTGTTGGATGTTTTAAAAGAATTGTCAATTGATATTATTTTATTTTTTTCCGTTTTTTCTTCTTTCTTTGTTGTTAAAAGTTTTTTTTGGTTGCAGGGTATTGTGGCTTTCACTTTTGATGAACGTGATGCTGCCAAGCAACGAGAAAAGTTGGATACATATAATAGGGGATTCTTAAATGAGCTTTTAGAGGTATGAATCTTTCTATCAGCATGTTGATTCTTGGCATGGTTGTTGAATGCATTAGAAATTTTGCAATTTCACAGACTTGATTTAGGATCCATGGCTATATTTTCATTTGTTTGATATGTTTTAACCTTAACAGCTTTAAGGGGCTCCATGACCTTAATTTTCCATGTCTCATTTCTTGTGAAGGAAGAATGGGGTGTCTATTTTTGTTAATGGGATCCATAGTTTTCTATATGCAGCTTTGCTGTAGAATCAGAAGAATTTTGAAGTTTTTTTCTTAAGTGTCTATATGCGGCTTTGCTGTAGAAGCAGAAGAATTTTGAAGTTTTTTCTTTTAGTGTGTGAATTTCAACACTGTTTCCTCGTTAATAAAACCCATTTTGGTGTCTGACATTACTTCAATCTTTTGCTATACTCTTTAGATGTTAAAGGTGCTTTATATCATTGGCAGGTGTTATCTGGTATTAATACCTTTATTTTCCGGATTGGCAGGGCCTGACTGGGTTGCTTCAATCTCCAATAGAAGGTGCTGAAAAACATGGTCTTCCTGGAGTATTTTCCGGTAGGATGCATAGTCAATAATTAGCTTTTCTCTATTTATTGGATTTATAGTAATTGGTTACCAGCTATGGTCATGGTCATCTTCTTCCACCTGATCCGGAATGGGTTTGGGACATGATCTAGGACAATATGGTCAGAACATGTTTTGACAGTCAGGTGCTTTTTCTGACACCAACCTACATCCGTGCTTGGACCATCAAAGCAAGACTTAAAATTATGAAGCGTGGGCATTGTGGAGTTTTTCTGATTATCTGTCCATGGAGTTGGATACTGTCGGGGGCTGTTCTTTTCCCTCTCTGTTTATGAGAGGGAGATTTGGAGAGAGGGATCCTGCGATTTTGATTGGGGTTTCATTGGTAGGTATAAGTTACAAACGAATCCCATTGGTAAGGGAGGATCACGAGATAAAAAGAGATGGAATTGGCGAGTCCACGAAGTATCAAAATTTAAATTATCAGCCACTATAGGACAAAAGCAACTATTTAATTGACAAAACTACTCAAAAGGTCTATCATACATTACCGTATATAAAGACTTAAAGAGACTTATCAAACAAGGTGATGTACTAAATAAAAGACCTTCAATACTAAGAAAATATTTGAATACCAAGTAGAAAATTGTAGTTAGAAAGCTGTAATGCAAATTCTGTATTTTTAACCCTCCAGTACCATTCATAATATGTATGGTATCGTATATCACACACATAATATATTAGCCCCTTTCCCAAGGGCATTTGATAAGATTTGTTGATTATCTCAGGGATTGCCGTGGGAACTGCTGGACTCGTGGCAAGGCCTGTAGCTAGTATACTGGAGGTTACAGGAAAAACTGCCCAGAGTATCAGAAATCAAATTAGTCCACACCAATCAAGACGATTTCGGGCTCGTTTTCCCAGACCTCTTGCAAGAGACCGTGCATTGTTACCCTACTCCTGGGAAGATGCAATAGGAGTTGCCATGCTGCTTGAAGCTGAAGATGGCAAGTATAAAGATGAGATCTTTGTCCTGTGCAAACAACATAAACATCCAGGACAATTTGTTGTCATCACTGAGAAGCTCTTCATTATCTTTAGTAGCTCGAGCCTGGTTGGCTTTGAATCTCTAGATTTTTGTGGAATAGCAGATCCAGAATGGACGATAGAATCTGAAATGCATCTTGAGGATGTGGTTCATATTGACCGGATAGAAGAGGCTGTAAATATTGTGGGAAGTAATCCAGATAACTTACGTAAGCGTCGTCAACTCAAACGAAGCAACACCAGATTGAGACAATATGAGTCAAACTCACTACCTCTTTCTATGACTAGCATTGAACTATCGAGCAGAGAAGAAGCAGAAAATGTTTTAGAGACAGCATTGCATTTAATTCAACAGGGCAAGAAACAGCGATGGGGGTCACAGGTTTTGCATAGAACTAGTTTTAGGTAAGATCGGCCAGCTACACAGGAGGAAAAGGACAACAATGGTGTGCTCTGCTTGTTTTCTTTGTGTCATCTGAAATGCCGAATTGATGCATTTGTGAAAGTGGTATACCGTCAATTTTTGCTCTGTTGTATTAGAATACGAGGGTATTTGTTGGTCCAGTTAGTACATAAGAGATCTTCGCCTGCCATCACCATCATTGTCAGTTTTTTGCACTTACAGAAGCGGAACATGAGGGAAACGTTTGTACAGCTTTATGGCGTTGTATATACCAGTGATAAAGAAAATTCATTTAAAGCGGCTGGAAGACTCAACATGTGTTGCCGTGATAGCACCGCTATTTTGGGTGCCTGAGTTTACTGAGTTGTATTAACAGGAGGATATTAGAAACAAAGATAGATATAAGGTCGTGTAGAATATCAGAACTCAAGTAAAATGTTCTAATTCGTATGGTTACAAATTGATAAAGATTTTTTTAGAACATGTTTTTGTTTGGACAATATGTGCAATGATACACTATTTACTTTGTGAAGAGAGTGCATTTGTGATGGTACAAAGAAGGGACGAGACATACTCAAAAGTCAAAAGGATGTGGATGAAGGGGATGGAGGCATAGATTATTTATTCGTAGCACAAATGGGATTGACTCCTCAAATTGTGCATTGTAACAATTGTTCGTCTGCATTATCACAATCATGGCCGCATAAATTGGAATTGAAATTGGAATCAGTTTTCGAGGGAGTCAGATTTGGAATTAGAATCGGTCTAAATTGGACAGGAATCGATTCAGTTGAATCGGTCTGAATAGGTTTAAATCGGTCATATATAATAATTTAACAACTATAACATAAATATATAAAAATTAGATATTAATATTATTTTGATATTATTGTGTATATTATATTTTATGATATTTTTAAATATTTTTTAGATTTTTTTGAATTATTTAGAGTTATTATTTTTTAACTTTCGATTGAGAAGGGTGTGCATGATCTAAAAGTGATGTACTTGAAAAAGGGTTACTGATTGTGATAATGATACAATGTTTTCCTAAATGGTATAATTCGTTTTTCAAAAGCAAACAAAAAAAGGAGTAAATGAATCACTACTAATTGACACGTACGCTATGTACACAAACAAGTAAGAAAAAATGTGCCCCTTTTAAGTAAATATATTAATCATACTCTCACAAGAAAAACTTGCAACACCAACCCTGTTGGTAGATCAGTGCAAGAGCAAGAAGAAAAGGATGACAATGGAATTTGGCGAAGGTAATGTATTTTTATACATGAGAAGGTTTAAAATTGTTACAAACGTTGTGATCAATTTTCTTGGTTGATCAAAAGACAACCGGAGTGAGCATTAAAATAACAGCTCTGGAAGAAAGTTCGTCCGGCAGTCCCAGCAACGGACGAGCACTCCATGCCGGCATTAACGTTCCGGGTGCGGTTGTTGGGATTAACATTGTCCGCTCTTCTGTCGGTCGTCACTCGACTTATGATCTATAGCCAAAACATTCCCAGCCACACTTCCCAAGACCTCCGCCATCCGATTTCCGGGAAACCAGTGGAGCTTCTCCCTCAACCCAAGTCCCTTATAGCATCAAGGAGCACACCTTGATTTATTTATTAGCCGATGCCGGCGATCGCCTTCCCTAGCTATACATGGTAGACATTTTAGCCTTGTTCAAAATATTTTACAAGAAGGATATAAGCCTGTTTTTATGAGCACAACGTTGTTCACAACCCAAGTAAGCACTCGTGATCAAGTATAAGTATATATATAGATAGCTTACTTGCTTATACAAGAAATATGCATCTAATGTGGATAGCCTAGCTTAAGCTTAAACTTCAATCTTCGTTCTTTGATTGTGTTTAATGTACAATATTATAACAGATGATCGGATACGGTCTTGTGGAGTGGCTCAAAGGGTTGCCAACAGGTCGAGTTTGATCAGGTATTGATTAAACCAAACCCATTATTTAAATAAATTAAATTTATAAATTAAACCCATCTATTTATTATTTAACTTTATACCTTAAATACCAAACCCGACTATTTATTATTAAGGCAAAATCAAACCTGGTCGTTTATTAAACGGATACCCATTTAACAAACTATATGCTTGAAATATATATATTTAAACTATATAATGATAATACATGTCCTAAAAAGTAAACTTAAGTGAAAAATATTTTAAAAATACACAATGGAATATTTGAGAATTTTATTATTAAATATTATTTTAAAAATTAATAAGATATTAATTTTTATAATTAAAATTATAATATAAGAATTGGGTATCAGGTACCGCGTACTGATCACTTTATTACTAAACCTGATCATTTATAATGGGTACCTACTTATTTTAGACTAAACTCAATTATTAATTATTTAAAACCTTATCATTAGGGTTTGGTCGATTGGGTTGAGTTTTGTGGGTACCCAACCTAATAATCATCCCTACTTTCTAGGGTATTTATGTATATAATCATCGTGTGTTCATATGCATTCATGCATACAAATAATTATATTAAATATTTGCTCGAATAATTATTCCTACATGCATGATGATTGGGTTTGAGTTGATATTATATGTTTCCTTAATAACCATTTAAAATTTTTAAGAAAACATTAGTAGAAAATGAGCAATTATTTCTATTACCATCACAATTGGTCTTTTTATTACTAATGTTATATTATTTATTTACATAATAAAAAATTTAATATAAATAATTCATAGTCAGTTTAGAGTCGACTCCGAGTCAAAACTAAGTTATAAGTTTTTAAAATATTGGAGATGCGGAGATGCTACAGGGCTGATTGTGGTAGTTACAACAGGTCAAAACCAATATTGCCACGATTGATTGACGGTGGCTACATTTGAAGGACGCTATGGTTAAGTTAATTTCGCCACAACATTCAAGCGACTAAGCCGTGGTTAAATTAATTTAACCACTGTTCCACCGTGGCAAACCCGTGGCAAACCCGTGGCAAAAAATAAAGTTAAAAACTGAAAATTATCTTTCTCGATTGCAACCTTCCCTTACGCAGCAAAGGTTTAAGTGAAGGTGAACTTTTGTTCCTCTTTTTAAAAGAATTCTTTCCATCTGATCGATCTCTTTTTTTGGAAGGGACAAGAAACTCATTTGACAACGCAGATCAAATCAAAAGAAATGACACCCAACAGAATCGGTGAGAGCAGATGTTCCTCCTCCTAAAACAGATTAACTGAGAAAGCAAACGGCGGGGGTTCGTTCAGCCTATTTTTTTCTTACGTAAAAAGTATAATAGAAACTGAAAAAGCAGTCTTTTTTATACGCGTCCTAGCTGGCCACCGAAGGAGGAAAACACGACCGTTGGGAGACAGCTGGACGCCACGTCATCTGCCGCTTCGTGCTTCGTGCGCCGTGCTCCTGCCCGACCTGCCCCAAGTGCGACAGGTGTGAACCCGACCAGACCCCCCGAGATCTGACAATGAATCTGGGCCGTCGGCTCCACGAGATCCGCTTAATCGTACCCGCTCAAGAACCGTATACCCGCCAAAGACCTCCTTTCTTCTTCTTCTTTATATTATTATTTTGTTTCTCCAATGCAACTTTCACTGCTGCGCTGGAGCTTGCCCCGCTCACCTTCGTCTTCTTCTAGTGGTCGATCATGACGTCGTCGACCGGTTTTCCTGTCTTTCTGGGCTGGCTGCTACTGGTGCTAGCTGCTGCTGCTGCCGTTGAAGGTGGGTGCTTGCTTTTTTCTTTTCAATTTATGTGGAAGATTCTTGTTTGGAGTGTGTTTTCTGGGGTGTATGCGAAAGTTGTGTTCTTTGCTAGGAAAGGTGGGAATGAAGCTTCGTTTGGTGGAAAGTCTCGGTCTTGCATGTATTGTAGCATTTTTTTCGGTGTCTGATGATGCTGTACTTTTGGTTTCTTCTTAATGTTTCTTCTGCTTTGATGTTTATGTGCGAGTTCCTGTTAGTCAGCATCACAAAGTTGTTTTCTTTTTTGGCCCGTTGATGCTTGAATCATTGTTTTTCTGCTGCATGCATTGCATAATCTGTTAGATTTTGCACCTATGTCATTCCTTTCCTGAGAGGAAAACTGATCCCGAGAGGAAACAGCAGACAGATATTTTTCCTCCGACGGTATCTCTCTGCATTGTGCGTGGCAATATTAGCTAGGTCTGTCGGTGGTAGATTTGCTCCGATATTGGATTTTCCCCGTGGGCCATTCTCTCTCTCTCTCTCTCTCTCTCTCTCTCTCTCATGCGTAGAGGATCTGTTTCGGCCTAGATTGGTGGCCCTCATCTGGGCAATGCAAGACAGACTTGTTGGTACGAGCTACTAGGCGATGTTTTTACTCCTCTGTAGCTCCCATTCAATAAAGTATATATTGGCAATAATTTTGTCCGATGTAGGTCCGCTTTCTCCGTGTGAAGCGTCAAAAGCTAAGCTGTTCTTCTATAATTCCTGTAGGAACATTTTGTTCCTGGGTTTCACCATTTGTGTCACCAGAAAATTCAACAGGAACAAATGGAACCACCCCACCCGTCTATTGTCTTTGCTTTGGTCTTATATTCCTGACTCTTGAGACTTTGCCATGCCAGTTTTGTCATCGGCGAGCAACAGATTATTTGCCTTGTCATGCCCATGTGATGTTGGGAGATTTTTTTATTGTTTTGTGGCTGGTATGCTCATTCCTCATTGAATATGTTAATCAGATGTTGTCTCAATTGGTACCACCAGATAGTGTGCTCATTTGCGGCTCAATTATTTTAGCTCCGGAGGTCACTGTGCTTGATATTTGCTTCATTCCAATTGCAACTTTCTCTCTCTTTTATTTGGGTACAATTCACATGCCTAGCAAAGGAATAGCAGTAGCGCAGTGCTAATATTTTAATTAATTAATAAATCTATTGGGGAATTTTGTATTCCATAGTTATAACGCTTGTTTAATTAACTGACTTTGACTTCTAGTTAGTTAATTGGATTTTTCTGCCATGCATGCAGACAAGGCTTTCATTGGAGTGAATATTGGCACGGACCTCTCGGACATGCCATCCCCAACCCAGGTGGTGGCTCTTCTTAAGGCGCAGCAAATCCGGCATGTCCGTCTCTATAACGCTGATCGTGCTATGCTCGTGGCACTTGCCAACACAGGCATTCAGGTCATGGTCTCTGTACCCAATGACCAGCTCCTAGCAGTTGGCCAGTCTAATGCCACTGCGGCTAACTGGGTTACACGAAATGTTGCAGCCCATGTCCCTGCCACTAATATCACTGCCATTGCTGTGGGATCTGAGGTTCTGACTTCTCTCACTAATGCAGGGCTCGTTCTTGTTAGTGCAGTCAAGTACATTCATTCTGCCTTGGTGGCTTCTAACCTTGATAGGCAAATCAAGGTTTCAACTCCTCATGCATCCTCAATCATCCTTGATTCGTTCCCACCCTCCCAGGCTTTCTTCAATCATTCATGGAACCCAGTTCTTGTTCCCTTGCTCAAGTTTCTTCAGACGAACCGATTCCTACTTCATGCTTAATGTATACCCATATTATGATTACATGCAATCCAATGGTGTGATACCTTTGGCTTATGCTCTCTTCCGGCCTCTGCCTCCAAATCAAGAGGCAGTAGATGCAAACACCCTATTGCACTACGGCAATGTCTTTGACGCTATGGTTGACGCAGCTCGATTTGCCATGTCGTACTTGAATTTTACCAATATTCCTGTTGTAGTGACTGAATCTGGATGGCCTTCTAAGGGCGATAATTGGGAGCCAGATGCCACGGTTGACAATGCCAACACATATAACAGCAATTTGATCCGTCATGTTTTGAACAACACTGGCACTCCCAAATACCCGGGTGTTCCTGTCAGTGCTTACATTTACGAGTTGTACAATGAAGATATGAAGCCCGGGGCACTATCGGAGATGAACTGGGGTCTATTTGACGAAAATGGTGTCCCAGTATATGTGTTACATCTAACTGGATCGGGTGCAATTTTGGCTAATGATACTGACAAATCAGACCTACTGCATTGCTAGGGAGGGTGCAGACTCAAAGATGTTGCAGGCTGCATTAGATTGGGCTTGTGGACCTGGGAAGGTTGATTGTTCATCCCTGTTTCAGGGGCAACCATGCTATGAACCTGATAGCGTTGAGGCTCATGCAAATTATGCATTCAACTCTTATTATCATCAAATGAGAATGGCAGCTGGAACATGTGACTTTAATGGGGTTGCTGCAGTGACTACCACAAATCCAAGTAAGTTTTTTTTTTTAATATTTTCAAGGTGGAAATGAAGATTGCATAGTAATTGAAAGCTCTATATAATAGCATAAATATGCTTTACTTTTCATTATCCTCATATCCTGCCTGTTTCTGACCTGGAATATGGCAAATTTAAGGCAAATGTTTCTCGTCACCTGAGGGAGTTGTTTATGATAAGTGACATTCTGATCTCTAGGACATAGCAATTTTTAGGGCCAATGTCTTCTTCCATACCATCTTGATGGAGTTGTATAATATAGTAGGCGAACAATGAGTGTGGAGCCTTGCTTTGAATGTGTGTGTGCTGTTTGGTTGTCATGAAAATAAATTAACTTCCTCATATACATCTTTTCATATGCATTTTGGATATTACTGAATTTTTTGTTGATGATATACACAGGTCATGGAGCATGTCTATTCGACGGAAGGTATTTTATCATCTGCACATATGCCTCATTTCTTGTTTAAATATTCTACATCTAAATTTCTTTTCCCATGGTTGTTCATTGTATGCAACCGTTAAGAAAATCGTGTGTAATGTTTTTGGGATGATTGGTCTGTGCAGTTTTGGCAAGAATGGAAGCTTGATCAATGGGAGTTCGTTAGCACCATCATTAAGCCTGACATCTGCAAGTCCTTCCCATGTTTTTAGCTATGTTACAGGAGGCCCTGTCGTGTTCATGGCTTTGCTATGGGCATGCATATGTGTCGTCCGTGACTTTAGTTAAGAGCGACCTAGTTGAGACTTGTTCTAGCTCCACAGCAGATCACACTTTTAAGTTGACAGAGGTGCAGGGCCAAATTTTGTAGTGGAGTTCTGTTGTCATGGCTCATTTCTACCTATGTTGCTGTGGTTAGACTTTTTATGGGTTGTGAGATTGTGGGTCTGCCTCTTCTCTGTACACTGCAAAAAGGGATTCAACCTGCTCCCCCAGTGAGCTTTTCTTTGATCTGTAACATTCTTCGATTTGATTTTACCATCACAATATGATACTCGTCTATATGTTCGGTTAGTACATGAAAGGAGAACCAACAATGGATTTCCGATATGTTGTTTCTAAGTTGATCATAAACGTATGTTCAAGTTGCTGCTACCTATTTTTGTTCGCGTCTCGGGGAAATTGTTACATCACGGTTAAGTCTTCATGCATTGGGTTGGGAACACCCAAGTTAGTAAGTGAAAGGAGAGCCAACAGTGGATTCCCATATGTTGTTTTGAGTTGTTCCCAAGTTAGTCAGTGAAAGGAGAGCCAACAGTGGATTCCCATTTGTTGTTTTTGAGTTGATCATAACCGTATGTTCAAGTTGCTGCTACCTATTTTTGTTCTCGTCTCGGAGAAATTGTTAGTTCACGGTAAGTCTTTGTACATTGGGTTGGTAACACCCAAATTGAGGTTGCTGTGTAATTCGATAAAAATTCAATTTGAACTCAAATGATGTGATTGGGGCTCACGATATTTGGAATGTACGCGTAGCAATTAAGAAGATTATTCTGCATTAGAAAGGAATTAGATGGTTTAGTGGGAGATAAAATCTAGGAGAAGAAGAGAAATAATGTCTTTACTACTTATAAAGTCAATGATTTGAGGGTGGTGAAGAAGATAAATAATGGTTTTTTAATATCGTTGGGGCAAGGATATGTGTATGTGGTGACCAACACAAGTTACAAGTTGATCCTCAAAGGGGTTAGGCACATTTGGGATTTTATATTGAATTGGATGTCTATCTATGTACTTGATAATGAGGGGTTGGCTTTACACTGTGCACAAGACACATGAAAGCTTGTGCCTGGCTCTTTGGTTGTGGTTAATAGAAAGAAATATTGTAGTTTGTACAAAATCAGAATAGGTCTTATGTGAGGGGAGGTGAATGTTTCATCTCCGAATCTCACAACAATCGTATTGAATATTCGAGCACATAGGTGAAAAAAAGACTAGACGTTTTGAAAAAAATAAAATTTCTTTTCAAACTCAAACTCAAGGGTAATGTAATTAGCCCTTGTGACCGCTGTTTGGTTGGCAAACAACTAAGAGCATCTTTTTCGGGGTAGAGAACGAAAATGTATGAGGTGCTTGAACTTATGCATACCGATGTATCTTGACCAATAGAAATGAAAACATTTTGTGGATGTAGATATTTTGTCATTTTTATTGATAATGCTTCAAGAAATGTGTGAACATATGTTTTGATAACAAGGTAGATATATTGGGCATTTTCAAGGGCTTTCATGTAGTGGTTGAGAGAGAAACTGATAAGTTGTTCAAGTGCCTTATAAGTGATAATGATGATGAGTATCCCTCCATTGAATTTAATGATTATTGTAGCATTATCAGAATGTATACAAGTGACTGAAAGTGGTGAACCAGAGACTTTCGGTGAAGTGAAAGCTCACATGTTAAGGTAGATTGGATGAGGGCTATACAAGATGAGATAAAATCTTTACATGAAAATCATACATATGTACTTATCACACTTCTTAAAGGGACGAGATCATTGAAGGACCAGTGGGTCTATAAGATCAAACATGAAGAAGGTTTTACTAAGTTGAGGTACAAGACTAAGTTGGCAGTGAAGGGCTTCAGGTAAAAAAAGATATTGATTTTGACGAAATCTTCGCTTTAGTAATGAAGATATCATCCATTAGGGTTGTTCTCTCATTGGTGGCAAATAAGTACTCAAAGGTGGAACAATTAGATGTGATAACGGCCTTTCTTCATGATAATTTTGTTGAGACTATCTACATGGAACAACCCAAGTGTTTCAAAATCAAAGGGAAGAAACACATGATGTGTAAGTTGAAAAAGAATTTGTATGGCTTGAAGCAAACACTGAGACAATGGTATAAGACATTTGATTCTTTCTTGGAGAGCAATAGGTATAACAAAACAGTCCTAGACCATTGTGTATTCATCAAGAGGTTTGATAATGATGACTTCATTATGTTATTACTCTATATAGATAATATATTGCTTGTAGGACATGACGGATCTAAGGTTAACAAGTTGAAGGAAAATTTGACAAGTCCTTTGCTATGAAAGATTTGGAACCAACAAAATAAATAGGCATGTTCATACAGTGTGATCCGCAAGCTAAGAAGTTTTGGGTGTCACAAAAAAGTACATTGAGAAGGTGTTTGAAAGGTTTAACATGAAAGATACAAAGCCTATTGGAGGTAGATGAATTTAAGTGAGAATGAGGTGAAGGAAATAAAGAAGATTCTCGGGGTGAAAAGTTTGATGTATGTTATAGTATGTATGAGGCCAAACACAACACATGCAATTGGCTCGGTGAGTAGATTCTTAGGTAATCTGGGAACGGAGCATTTACGAGCACTAAAGTAAAATGAGATATCTTAGAGACACATTTAAGTATGGGTTATGCCTTGGAGGGAACAAACTATTGTTGGTTGGCTATACCGATGATGCAGATATGTGGCGGGGGACATGGACACACAACCTTCTATTTCAGGGTTTATTGCCAATTTTGCTAGTGGTGATATGTCCTATAAATCAAAGTTGCAAAAGTATGTTGCCCTATCCACTAGTGGAGTAGAGTTCATTGCAACTACGAAGGCTTGTATGGAGATTTTTTGGTTGAAAAGACTTTTCGATAAAATTGACTTTAAGTAAAATCGATACCTTATTCATTGTGATAGTGAAAGTTTCATCCACTTGAACAAAAAGTCGAGTTCCATTCAAAAAGTAAACACATCGATATGAGATATCATTGACAATGGCATGATAGATTGTTGCGCCAAGGCACAAGTGTGACTTGGGGGGACGTAGGTGGCATGCCAAGGCGCAAAGAAGCTTGTACCAAGGTGTGACCTGTGGGCTGGTTTGACCCATTTAAGACCCCAAAGTACTTGAGTGAATGTGTTATGGGTTGTGTTATCCATTTTTGGAAGGAAACAACACTAACTGCTCATACCTTAGATTTGGAAAATTGTGGAGGCCAATTTGGGTGCAAATCAAGGTTGAGGGAGGGTGAATACTATTTATTGATGTGGAGAGTGAGTTTGGTGTTCAAATTCCTCATGTCATTGCCAATTCATTGTCTTTGTCACAATCGAGTCGGTGTTTTTAAAAGTTTCTCTCTTTTTGATGATTTGATCTTTCATTTGAGGATTAATTGTTAATTTGTATATTTTGAGATTGGATTCTCATTAGAGATATAATTGGGAGGCGGAACTGTAACACCCCAAATCCGGTCCACGCTTGTGAACTAAACTGGCATGTTACAGGCCCCAGTTAGGTTAGCTAACCCGAACCTAATTTGTGCGGATCTAATCTCGGCGTCTTAAGATGAAGATACGACTTATCATGCATGAGTGAATGTACAGAATCTTATCATCATACTATGTGGATGACATGCAAACTAATTTACACACTAACAATAATAACGATAAATCAATAAAAATTCTAAGAGTGAAACGGACAGAGTCTCTCTTAAAAGTGCAATTAGGGTCCTCCCTGTCAAAATAATATATAAAAATATATATATGCATATATCAACAATTTCAATCACACATAATCTAATATGTTGTATACTCATTCTGGAACTTATGTTTCAACCCACCACACTTCTGCTACGCAATTTATTCACATTTCCTTTTCCTATCATCATGTCTTAGTATTTCATCTCATCATATCCTCATATTTTAGCATTTAATCACATCACATCAATATAATAACATCATAACAAAATATTAACCACTCTATCAACTGACATGTGTGCAAGCAATATCAGTGCTCCTTCGTCCAGGCTGGCACATCCAACTCGTGATTATTACTTATATATAGTATAAAAACACGTCAGTAACAAGTGTTACTGGTTTAGAAAATAACTAATATCAAACTGGCTATGAGAGCAAACTCTCATATGAAAGAAAACATCATATACTCCTCGTGAAGGGCACTTACTGAGGAGCCACGGGCTGCAGACCCAGTAGCATTTCAATCTGACTGATATGTTGCTGCAGATGCATCTCTCAGCATTTTTTACTTCATTTTCTGGTCTCGAATTCTAAACCCTCTCATTTTCCCGTACTATGGAAAGGGGAAATGAAGGACTAGAATTCGAGACCAAGAAAATGAAATTCGAAAATCTGCGGCTGCTGTATCGATCGAGATGAAATATGCGGGTCTGCAGCCCGTAACTCTCAGTAAGTGCCTTCCCTGAGGGTATATGATGTTTTCTT
Source organism: Piper betle (assembly GCA_033002965.1). NCBI lineage: Eukaryota > Viridiplantae > Streptophyta > Magnoliopsida > Piperales > Piperaceae > Piper > Piper betle. Next base: position 22,185 of record JAURVB010009355.1, read on the forward strand.
TCATATGAGTTTGCTCTCATAGCTAATGGTAAATTATTTTTAAACCAGGCGAAGCACTTGTTACTAGCCGTGTTTTATACCTGCCACAAGTAACCAATCACGGATTGGAATGTCGCTCTAAACCTTCTTTTACACACATGTCCGGACAATTAAATGATTTAATATTTTGTTATGATATTATTATATTGTGTGATAGTATTAAATACTAAAATATATGAGGATATAATGAATGAAATACTAAGACCCTTAATTAATAGAAAAGAAATAGTAAATTTAGCATTTAGGAAATTATTAATTGGATTTAATTTATAAGTTCAAGTGAAATTTATACAACATATTAAATTATGTGTATTTAGTATTGATATATGCATATATATATTTATATAATTCTTTTGACGAAGACCTAATTCTGCCTAGAAAGTTTCTGTCCGTTCCTTCTTAAATTTTATTATTTATCGTTATTATTGTTAGTGTGTAAATTAGCATGTCATCCATAGTATGATGATAAGATTGTACATTCACTCATGCATATTAAATTAGTATCTTCTTAAGAACGCGAATGCATTAAACAAATTAGGTTGAGTGCGCAGGGCTTTATGCTATGCAGTTTAGATACAAGCATGGACCGTTGGGGTGTTACAGTTCCTTCTAATGCAAGAATCAATCTCAAAATATACAAATTAACAATTAATCCTCAAATGGATCAAATCATCAAAACTTTAAAAACACCGACTCAGACCCAAAACAATAATTGGCAATGACATGAGAGACTAGACACCAAACTCACTCTCCACATCTAAATAGTATTCACCCTCCCTCAACCTTGATTTGCACCCAAATTAGCTCCACAATTTTCCAAATCTAAGGTATGAAACTAGTTGGGTGTTGTTTCCTTCAAAAATGGATAACACAACCCACAAGCACATTCACTCAAGTACTTTGAAATTCATGGGTCAAACCAGCCCACAAGTCACACCTTGGTACGGACTTCTTGCGCCTTAGCCCCCTTCTCCGTCCCAAATCACCTGTGCCTTAACATAACAATATCATGCCATTGTCAATATTAATGTGTTTTGAATGGAACTCGCTTTATTCAAGTGAATGAAACTTTCACTATCACAATGAATAAAGATTTATCGGTACACTTAAAGTCAATTTTATCAAAAATGCACCAACCAAAAAATCTCCATACAAGCCTTCGTAGCTCAATGAACCTTTCCACTGAGTGGGTAGGAGCAGCGCCACTGCAACTTTTATTTATAGGCATATCACCCTTGCTTAAATTGGCAATAAACCACGAAATAGGGTTGTGGTGTCCATGTCTATACATATATGCATCATCAGCAACCAACCAACAATAGCTGTTCCCTCAAGGCATAACCCTTCTCGCCGTATACAAGATATCTCGGCCCCCCTTTAGTGCTCGTAAATACTCGGTTCTATTGCAAGTCTACTCGCAGCTAGTACCTTGTGTTGTGTTTGGCCTCCTTTTCTATAACATACATCAAATTCACCTCATTCTCACTTAAATTCATCACCTCCAATAGGCTTTGGCAAATTAAACCTTTCAAAAACACCTTCTCAATGTACTTTTGTGACCTATGCTTAGCTTACTGGTCATGAACATGCCTATTGCCCTTTGTTGGTTCAAAATCTTTCTTAGCAAGGACTTGTCAAATTTTCCTTCAACTTGTTAACCTTAGACTCTAGCAATATATTATCTATATAGAACAATAACATAATAAGTAAATAAAATTTATCAAACATAACGATGAACACAATGGTCTAGGACTGTTTTGTTACCTATTGCTCTCAAGTCAAAATGATAACATACCATTGTCTCGAATTCTAGCCATACAAAGTAGCTTTTCAACTTACATGTGTTTCTTCCCTTTGATTTTGAAACACTTGGATATAGTCTCAACAAAAATTATCATGAAGAAGGCCGTTATCACATCTAATTGTTCCACCTTTGGTACTTATTTGCCACCAATGAGAGGAGCAACCTAATGAATGATATGCTTCATTACTACCGTCAAAATCAATATCTTTTTTTTTACCTGAAAGCCCTGCCTTGTTGTAAAGCCTTCTTCATCCATAGACCACTGGTCCTTCATGGTCTCGTCCCTTTAAGTGTGATATACATATGTATGATTTTCATGTAGATTTTATCTCATCTTGTAGCCCATCCCAATCTACCTTAACATGTGAACTTTCGGTCACTTGTATACATTCTGATAATGCTACAATAATCATTAGAATTCAATGGAGGATACTCATCATCATTATCACTTATAAGACACTTGAAACAACTTATCAGTTTCTCTCTCAACCACTACATGAAAGCCCCTTGAAAATGCCCAATATATCTGCCTTATCAAAACATATGTTCACACATTTCTTGAAGCATAAAAATGACAAAATATCTACATCCACAAAATGTTCATTTCTATTGATCAAGATACATCGGTATGCATAAGTTCAAGCACCTCATACATTTTCGTTCTCTACATGCTCTTAATTGTTGCCTT
>JAURVB010009356.1:0-19934 GCA_033002965.1 Piper betle
CCCGCTTCATGGCAAGGGTGGCCTGCACTGCTGCTCACTTGGTTGGCTTTAAAAGGAGAGGTTAAAGCTTGTTTTACAAGCCATGTTCTGATCCTCAGAGATAGGCACGGAGAAAGAGAGAGAGAGCGGGACTTCTTCACTTACTTTATCACCTTGATTTACAGGATAGTACAGCTCACATGGGTTTTGGTTGGAACTCGCCTAGAGTGAACAGAGCTCTCTAGAGATGAAGAGAGAGGAAGAGAGAGGGAAAAAGGTCTGTGAGGCAATTCTATTTCAACGTATGTCTGATCTCGAAACACGGATTTGATTTGATTTGATTTGCTTTATAGGTTTTTAGATTGCTGTCGTCGGACTCTGTACACTCTATTTTATCCAGACTTTCGCTGCATGTGTTATGAGCCTCAGTCTTGGGTCTGTTATGATCTCTATGTAATGTAATCAAAAGTTGGAACTGGATAAACCTTCTGTGTCTTTCCTTGTCTCTTCTTCTACCAAACAACTTTTTGTGATCCAAAGCACCTTGTTTATTGTAGCCAAACAGCGAATGTTCGTAAGATCAACAGGGCTTGCGTTATCTAGTGCAGGTAACATGGTAAAACTTGTGTAAAGATTAATCTGGTTCTTCAACAATTCTGAAACTGAACCAATGAGGAGTCAAGTCAAGTAAATGATTTGCATACTAAATATCTTCATCATCATGGTTGAACAATTTGGATCGAAAGCTGTGTCATGGTTTTTTTACTGTTTTATATTTATAATTTTTTTCAAGACAACAAACTTTTCTATGCTTGATACATTAGTGGGCTGTCCTAGGTCATAAATGACGTTGGCCATCTTTGGGTGGGCAAGCATTGTTCCTCTCTCCATCTTGGTCATGCTCTCTGCGAAATATTACCCAAGAGGTAATGGGTATTGGCTGGTTAGCTTACTGTACGTATTAGGGTTATCTATCACTAGTTGGTGGTGAAGGGTGACTAACTGTGACCGATATTTGACAAACCACATCAAAAAGCCAGCCCCCATGAATCAGAAGGTCACATGGTTTTGAAGTTTTGAACCCAGTGAAACCACTCAAAAGCCAACAGTCGCCAAAGTGGGGGAGGGTAGCACAAAAGCAAGAGCCAGCTCTGGTGAGTCTGATGGTACAAAGTCAAGTGCCTCGAGCTGCTCAAATTCCATCAATAAAAGCCGAAATCAAAGATAAGAAATTAACAAGAACGTAAAAAAACATTAACACTTGGTCATATTAGGCTTCCAAGGTAGAGAATCCCCCATGGCAGACAAGAGTCACAAGAGGCAAATGGTATACCTTTAGTCCGATCGCTTTCTTCGATACCAACACATCTTCTTACTTTAATCTACTCTGCCAATTCCTGGTCACCTATTTATTGCATTTGCCACATTCTACCACCTTCTCTTCGTTTGCTAGCGCTCTACCGATCACAAGGGCCAAGCCCCACCTCCCAAATTGTCATTTGTCACAAAACTGAAGACCAGGCCTTGGATTGTTGAGGAAACATGAGATGAAACATTCTTTTCGAAGGCCTGCCGAGGGTAGCGGCTGCAGTTGACGACGGCTAGGCGGTTGTAGCTGCCAATTCTTTTCCAGCTTTCTTTCACCTTTTGTCCTGATATATCTCTTTTTTGAATGCAGCATTCAATTCTAGCGTTTCTTTGCTCCCGTGAGTAGTTCAAGAGTGAGGTGAAATGGGTTTGGAATTGCTTCCCATCCCATGATAGGAATGCACTGGAGCTTGGTTGTGTCATGATGACCTGCTTGGACACTGTTGCTTTTTCGTTGGGCATCTTTTCCGGCGTGAGAATTGGAGACCTTAGAATTTGCAATGATGAAAGCATCATTAGAAACATACATGAATCTTGTTCATTACATTATCATCAATAAGAAAACATTGATACCTCTTCTAACCTACTGTATTTAATGGAAGTGATAAGATCAGAGCTAGACTGCTGCACAGTTTCCCAGATGCCATAGCCGCATCATCCGCGCGAGCTGAACTATGAACATGTTCTACGTAAATATTCATTTACAGATCATAATTGGACAAAAATATCATTTATGGTTGCTTGGTTCACAAAAGCAAGTTTTTGCCAAGATGGGTATTTAGCATACTAGAGCAAGCAAGTGCAATGTAATTCCTCTTCCAGGTTACTTCATTTAACCTCGACGAAGATACAAATAGAAGTTTGAAAGAATAGGCAACAAAACAACAAGCCATGACCCCAATATGCTTTCTGTATCAGCTCTTTCTCTTTTCCCTGCCAAGGACCCGTCACTTCAACCATGACTTGGTTCTTGAAAGAATTACAGCGCTTGCATATCTCAAACAAGAAAATGAGTCCAAGAGTGGTGGCAGAGAAGGGTAGCTGACAGGTTAGTTCACCTAATGAATTGGTCATTCTGGTTGAGGTGAGTGGAGAGCAAGGTTGGTGCCCAGACACAACAGAGATGATCCTTCCTGCCATTGTTCTTCTCTGTTTTTAATCTCAACCCACCAAGAAAGGGACCACAGATATTGCAGCGCCCGTGACTGACCACTCTTCTTCTCTCATCCCCCAAAACTTTTATCAATAGATTGCTTGATCTGGGTGATCATGATTACATTAACCAAAGAAAAACTGCAAATTGGGTCTTGGATTTTTCAAAGAATAAATGAGGAAGATGAGACTCATTGGAAGTTTCTGCTTGTCCATATTGGAAAAAGTGGAAATTCCTGTTCACAATTGAGCAGAAGTATTGACAAGTCATTGTCTGCTTGGGCTGGAATGGCAATGACAATATGGAATTCATACTGTTATGGTAGTGTCAATTGATTTGATCCTGCTGGAAAGGACGACTGATATGGTCCTCATGCAGTTGGGATCATCACCACACTATTCCTTTTGTTACTCTCGAGCTTTTGCATCTACAATTTTTCGGTTGTGTTTTACTGGTAAAGAGCCACAGTTGTTGCAGAATGGAGCCATCAGCAATTGTAAATCATTTACAGAATGATAGTTCACATGTATGTGAAAAGTCTGTGGTTCTAGACAGCTTGTTTTTGTAAGGGAATTGTAGATGCAGCATTTCCATATTAGTCTGATACAATTACAATCATCAATTTGTAGCTTACTGCTTTGGTATTGATTTTCAGTGCTGGGATGGAAATTAAGCAGCCTTATTTGCACATTCATTCTAATGAAAGAGAACTTTTGATGAGCTAGTTTCTTCTAAATGTGTAGACTAGACCCTTTTATTCAGGGTGGTTGTCATGGAACCAAGGGTACAAAATCTTTTTTGTGTAAAATTGTTTGATAAACTAATGTTTATTAACTTTATTTATCTTCCTAGTCTTCTTAAGTTGATTATAGACTTTGGTAGATTTTTTTAACTCAAGAAACAAAGGAATATGTGAAGCTTTCAAACTTAAATTAATGAATGAATTTTTTTCATTGATTAATTACATACATAAAAAAGATAACAAAACTTTACATTATGTGCCCATGCCTTCTTGTCAACGTTGAAAAAGGAGAAGTGAGATGGAGTATAAAACTTCATAAATTTTGCCTTCATTTTATTATACATTTTCAACTATTTTGATATATCATTCGATGATCTGGTCTAAAAAATTTATATTTTATTTTATACATTTATTAAAAAAGGTTTGATTGCTCGAACCCGGGTAGAAAAAATTCTCACCCCAAGTACTAATTTGGGTTGTTTGATTATAAAAATCGGCCGGATTTGACCATTCTAATAAAAGAAATCGACAATCGGATGCTGCCAAATCCAACAACTACTTAGCCATTGTAGGTCAGGGGTGCCAGATCCAAGTGCCTCCCGATCGTTGTAGACCAAGGGCGGCTAGATCAGGATAGGGTGGTCGAATTGGGCTACCTGCAGTTGGATTTCCTTGCCCTTGGCCGGATCCGACCAAGAAGTAGGCAAATTTGGCCAAATCAAACCAAGAAGCAGCCAAATCCAACTCCTTCCCGATTGAATTTAAGGGAGAAGTACCCAATATCTTTGTTGTCCTTATGATCAAACGACCTTTTTTCTCGCCCAGGCTTAAATAAACTTTTCCCATATAAAAAAGATTTACTATAATTGAAAAAATTATAAAGTATTAAAAGTTTTTGGAAGACCCGTGATTAGTGATACCTATTAGAGTAACGTTTGGTATTTTATTAAAGATTAAACTATAAATTTTTAACTTAATACAAATACAAAAAAATGGCTTTGGCCGTGAACTTATATTATTTAGGCCAAGCAGTACACAAGCTGACTCATGACTAGTTCAACCTCCCAAGGTCAAATGAAGTAAACCAGAAGAGGAATCGCCTAGCACTTGTTTGCTCTGGTATACTAAAAACCCATCTTGCCAAAAACTTGTTTTTGTGAACCAAGCAATGTATAAATGTACCAAGCTGACTTATGACTAGATCAATGTGATTTACATCGGTTACCACAGTGTTTAATCAAGTATCACTTTATCACTAATAATTCTCACCTGGTGGGTTCCGAAATGAATCTAAAAATGTTCTGTCAAATTAGTAACCCACCAGGCATGATAACTTGTATAATAGTTAGTCTTATTAAAGAATATAAGTCCAGATCACTAAAATATAAGAGTTGTAATATAAAATTAACTAAGTTGTATAGATATATCGTTAAAGACTTCTACCATACTTATAATCACTAGTCATTTTAAAAGGCTTAATTTACTTCCACGTGTATGCATGTCAACACTCTTGTATTACCACTTTATATTTTAGCAATGTAGGGTAGTATTACTCCTTAGCAATTAGCAATTAAGCCACCTACCGATATTCCATTAAGATCCAAAAATTATTAGTGATAAAGTGATAATTTGAATTAGTTAATGTTCACTGTACTAAATTAAGTTGTATTGTGTGTGTATATATATATATATATATATATATATATATTATATGTATTTTCAAGGCAAATTACTTATGTATATATACTCACTCACATTACGCACACCTAGTAATTAGAGTTATTATAATATAGAGTGTGTTCACACCACCGGGGTCGACGTCAACGGGATAATGCCTGGTCGGTAAAAATTTGAAGGAAATGTAATTTTAAAGTTCAATTCTATATGTTATTTCACTTTTTATTTGAGATATTTTAATTTGACAGTTCAATTCTATATGTTATTTTACTTTTTAATTTGAGATATTTTAGAACTTTGCTATATTTGTAATAGTTTAAAACAAACCACTCTAGTACTTCCACTAGGAAATTTGAGAAAATTATAATTTAAGGGTGGTACATTGAATAATTGTGTTTATATGATATTTAAGATTTAACGGCTCTTGCCACTGTCACAACGTTTTTTAAAGAAAAATAAGACTCAAGCCATCCAAGGATTGTATGAAAAAAATATATTAAATTGTGAATATCATACAAATACCCTTGAATTGTTAATAGTATGTAAATCACCTTTTAATCCTAATTTTCTCTATCATTTGCCATATCTGATTTGTTCATGTTCAACTTGTCTTAAAACTATTTTGTTCAAGCTTAGTTTATTATCGGCTTCTATATTTTGAGCCGAGTTCGAACTTAAAATTTACTTGTTCAAGTTTGGTTTGTGTTTGATTAAGATATAAGTCGAGCCAAACTAAGTCAAGCACAATGTTTTAACTCGATTATACCCCTATAAGTAGTAAGTCTCTAATATTTAGTTGTAAATAGTAAATAATATTAAATATCAATTAATAAGCAGTTTATAATTACTACATATATCACTTATTGGTGACTAATTGTTAAATGACTAGTGAGTATGGTTACTATGAATACAACCTATATATATTCGTAATTTAGTCTCAATAAATATGATAAATTATATTTAATATATTTTATTATGGGAAAAAATAATTTAAAATAAGCATAGGCATTGATATTATTCAATAAGCAAAATAATTAATAGTTCAATAACATGTTAAATACTAGTAATACTTTCTTGAAAGTAATTAATGATAGTATAAGAGTTATTTATTCGTACAAATAGCTTGAAATAAAAAAATTATTATATGAGCCAAATTTATGTGAGTATTATATCGAGTTCAAATATATTGAACATGAGTATTTAGTAAATTGAGCCCGATACTCCTTCGCCGCTCCGTTTAAGTTTTATAAGTTATCTATTTCAAGAATGAATATTTCCGTAGATGAACTAAAAAGGCTCACTATGGAACTTAGCTTGTTTACATCCCTAAGTACTTCCCTTCTCTGTTCTTTTTGCAACAGCCATCTGACTTATTCAAATGGACAGTGAATAATAATAGTCTAATACCATTCATCTAGGCTTGGAATAACAATTCATCTAAAAAATAACACATTCGTCCATAGCTGACATAAAAACACGTAGTCCCACTGCTACAATGTTTATATCCAACATTCAACAACAATCAACCTCCCAAGTTCCAACAAAAAAACCCAAATCAAACTACTAATCTATCAAAGCTTCAATCTGAAACGGCAACTGCTGGTTCTGATCCTGATCAAATTGTTAGAAGTGAGACTATCAACGACCAAGTTGCACCTCACCAAGAACCTCACCTTCCTCATCTTCAACGCCCCAAGCTTCACCCTCACCGGCACCTCGGCCCGGAACACCAGAGGTATACTCCCCGTCTGCTGCTGCTCTTGCAAGGCCGTGAGCAGGGCACTCCCTATCTGAGTCTGCCCCGCTAATCCCACTACCAGTACTGTGGTGTTCCTATGCCCCTGGTAGAACTTGGGCAATGTCCCACTACAGAGCTCGGTGTCCGTGTACCACACACCCAGCTTGCTCCCTTCCTCATAGTATATGCCAATCTTCTCATTTGGGTTTTTAGCCGTGACCGTGACATCGAACTGTGCATTCACGGTCATGTCCTGGTTCACTATGAAGTTGGCAATTCTCAATCGATCGATGGAGTAGTTGGGCACCTTCGGCCGGAATACGAGGTAGAGGATGCCAGCGGTAGCGGCGAGGATGAAGAGGAGGAGGAGGAAGACGGAGAAGGTCCAACACAGGCACCTGCAGCAGCAGCTCCTTCTCTTCTTGGGTGACCTCGATTGTGAAACTGGGAAGGTTCTTCTCAAGGGAGGGTAGTAGTGGTTGGCCTCGTCTTCCTTCTCCGACCGCAGTGACCTCCTGGGGGCCAACGGCACCGTCGGCGAGACGTCGACAGGGTGGATCCTTTGATGGTCGGCCATGGATATGGATTGAGCAAAAGCTTCTCTTCTCTACCTCCTCTTTGGTGCAAGTATATATGTGAGAAGAAAATATGTAACGTTTGTATTAGACTTTGGGCATGTACCAGCTATGGACATCAATGTACTGCACGCTGCGTATTTTTTCAATGCTTGTCTCTTTCTCATGGAAAATATGAGCGGGTTAAGATGAGCTTATTTGTGTTTTATTAGACGGTGAAGGTATACGGGGGAGTCTCATCTCGTTCACCTAATCCCACAATTATATTATGGGTAGTTTAGCATGTTTTAGCTTGCCTAACCCAGTCTCCTCCTACCTCACTTATGAACGAGTCCACTAGTACGAATTGAATGAGTCATCTCTCCGTCGGTGTAGCTGTTCAATTTGAAAATCGTCTAGGTATACCAGCAGTTTTTGGTTACCAATGGTGCCTTTTGGTAGGTAGTGTGTAACATGAGCAACGGGTACACTAATATTCAAATTTATCAAGCTTACAATAGGTGAAATATATTTTAGCTTCCTTTATCTGCTTCTTAAGAGTTTCAGATAGTCCCCCGCGCCAGGGCCAAGGTCTTCTTGTTAGCGAAGCTTCGGCCACCGAATGAGCATGTGGTTGACGAGGGTAACAAAGGGAAGCCTTCGTATCCTACGCATATCCGCAGGCCAAGACGTCGACACCATATTGGCCATATCTTGGCGTGTTGTACATTGTAATTCTTCCATGGAAGACTTTGTGCTGCTGTGCAAAACTGGGTTTGTTTTATGCTACCTACTGAGTTGACTAAGAAAGGTTGTAATATTAAGAAAGCCACTTGAGAAAGCTCTATGCAATTCAAAGCAAGAGCCAAGAAGAAAACTTTCAATTGCATCAAATTGTAATACAAGTGACTAAATTATTAGCAGCTTGAATACATTCTTTATATTTACCATGTTTTAGATCTGACGTCCATGTGAGCCAACCCTCAAGAGTATTCACCAACAAAGTTCATCTCAACCCAGAATCTAAGCAGTGAAATTTCTTTACTAGAACAAGTATAACAACACGTTGGCTGCAGTAATCTGGATGCCATTGGTCTTGATCAACATGGCCTACAACAAACCCTTCCAGGGCTAACTCCAAAAGTATTCAAGCACAGCATCTGCAAGAAAAAGCATTCATCAGACACTGTTTCTTCCCAGCAACAAATTGTGATGGAATATGTTGCCTATACCATTACGGAGCTCTCCAGCTAAAATTATGGTAGTATGGGAATCCGAAAGTTGTCTTAAGGTGGCAAGCAGCTCTTTCACTGCCCCTTCGCTGTAGATTACATCTGACCCTAGAACTGCACCCATATTTGCATTTCATCAACTCTAACCAACGTAGAGAAAGAGAAGACACGGCATGTATGAACTGAGAAAGATGATGAACAGGGCTTACTCAAGTCAGGCAAAGGTTGGATCAGCTCATCGTCGGGATCAACACCCCACTCCAGCTCCAACACTCTAGCAGAACCAGAGGCTTGATCCTCTTCCACATTAGCTTCCACGTTCTTTTTAGAAGCTTCAACCGATCCCACAAATCTGTCAAGAACACTTGAGCTCCAAGATGTGCAGCTATACAACTGAAAATAGACATATCAGAAATAACACTCGAGTTCCTTTTCCTACCAACAAATGCACAAATGCATCTAAATCAGAAGTTACATTGTACAAGCCAAAGGCTTGAACTAATTTTGAGGCCCGTTGGTTAACCAATAACTAACTGAAATATTGCAAAATTACAGAAAAAATTAAAATTTCACATAAAAACATGAGGAAAATAGGCAGGAATTGTTGAGCTCGTATATATGCAGCTATTCAACTCCAATTATATTATAAATAAGAAATGGTTCCTTCTCTTAACCACTAAAACACAGCAGAAATTATTGCAAAATTACAGAAAAGATTGGAAATTCACACAGCAGACATGATCAATGCCACAAAACACAATGAAGTATACTGTACAAGTAAAAAACAAAAGGGAATCAAATTACCCTACAAGTCCACAGCCAGAGCCTAGCTCAACCACCTTCTTGCCATGAAGTTGCAACGCCCCGGCATCCACGGCATGCTCCAAAAGCTTCCCAAGAACCACCCCACTGTCCCACATCACTGCACCAGTAACCCCCGGAGTACTCTGTCACAATCACATCCAGCCCCACAGAGGAAATTCATCGAACAGTTACCACACGGAAACAATAGAATGATCCAACATATCTTTCAGGGGGATGATACTACCATGGAGGAAGGGGATTGGGAGATGGTGAGCCACCGGCCGCAGGCGTCAAGATGGAGGCAAAGAGAGGAGTGGGAGACGAAGGCGTTGTGCTTGCGAGACGATGGTTGCTGGATCGACCACAGCAGCATTATCTCCTCAGCGGCGTCCGCCACGACCCGGACTGGCGAGGTACGAGCCCAGCACGGCCACCGCCTCCTCAACTTCTTCGCTCTCTCCGCCGCCGCTGCCATAGCCGGCGGCCGCCATCGTCCCTACGTTGGGAAGAATCGATGGGAGGGCGGGCGCTATTGATTTAGCCCGAATTGAATCAGGTTCGGTTTTTTAAACGTACCCGGTTTTAAATACCCCATCGTCACTTTGCTTGTCGAAGGGTACAATTTTTTTGCCTTTAATAACACCCATGCTGTGAATTTCTTTTAGAAACACCTTACCTTTCTACAAAATAGCACAATAAATCATTAATATATTATGATAACTAAAAAGCACCGGGCACCGGTAAGCAAACGGAAACCCTTATATTATACCGGATTGCATAATATCACATAATATTGAGGTTTACAACTACCAATCTTAATACAAATCAATCATAATCTCGACAATATCAACACGTCATAATAAACATGCAAATTCACCAAGCAAATACAGCTCTCTAAAAACCCGTCCTCAAATCACCTCGATATCTGTGTCCTCATATATTGTGTTTATTTAAATTTCTCTTTTTAAAGCTGTGTCCATGTCCAAGTCATCTAAAAAAATCCCTAAGTCACCAATGCAAAACTCGCCCAAAAATATCGGTAAATCCTATTATTGATAGCGCTTTTGTGTAGGCATCCCGATACTACTCATTCACTAGTTCTTGGTACGCTCGGTATTCAGTTATCGGTATGCTCGGTACTACTCGACCTCGATATCTGTGTCCTCATATATGTGTTCATTTAAATTTCTCCTTTGAAGCTTTGTCCATGTCCAAGTCATCTAAGAAAATCCCTAAGTCACCAATGCAGAACTCGCCCAAAAATATAGGTAAATCCTATTATTGATAGCGCTTTTGTGTAGGCATCCCGATACTACTCATTCACTAGTTCTTGGTATGCTCGGTATTCAGTTATCGGTATGCTTAGTACTACTCGACCTTGCTCCGCTAAAACTTGACAATGTACTACCGGTAGCTATGCTCGGACCCAATGTTTGATCTCCATCACTCCGCTAAAATGTGCTGCCGGTAGCTATGCTCAGATCCAATGTTCGATCTCCATCACTCCGCTGAAATGTGCTGCCAGTAGCTATGCTCGGACCCAATGTTCGATTTCATCTCTCAGACTCTTGGTACTTGCTTGATCAAGCTCGATAGTGAGTCATGTCAAGCTCGATCCTCCTCAATCATGTTCGCTCCTTGGAACCAAACATTTTGAGGTTAATTTGTTGCCAATAGAGTATATGTACTCCGTACACCTCCACCCTTACTCAGAGCTGTTTAAGGTTATCGATCACTATTTCCCATATGCTCAATATCAAGTGCTAGTAAGCATTCTCGATTCCACTTCTTGGAACCCTGTAGTAATACTCGGTATATCGACAACTTCCAAGCACTATAGTTCGATTATCACTGCAACTATAACACGAATGACTGCCGGTAAGTTGTTTCTACTATTTGAATAACATTAACTACCTGTTATGGACTCGTGATAACTAGGAACAACCTTCAAATCATAGTTTTTGATACGCCCATGGACTTGTCTCATAACACCTATCGTACCCATTAGCTTCCAAATTCGGTACGATTTAAACTACAATTGGAACGATTTAAATTTACGTACCATTCTAATTCATGTCCAGTTTTTTAATATGAAATCTCACCAAAATCATTTTTTTGTTGAAAATATATGTAATCTACTAGTATTTAAGAAAATATTGATAATAAAATATATTTTTAATATTTAATGAAATATATTATTTATAATTTTAAAAACAAATTAAACCAAGTTCGACCAAATTGAACCAAATATATTTTGTATTGGCTACACATCAGTACAGCATTTAAAACTATGATTCGAACTCAACCAATAAACCGAGTTTGAATAGAATTAAATGCTACTCAAGTTGCTCTTAAAAATAAAATATATATTATTATTATGAAAAAACTAATTTATGTATCTATAATTATTTAATTATATTCAAAGTAATATCTAATGACTAAATGAGTTGCCTTTGCATATAAATCATGATTGTTTATATTCTTGATCAAAATCAAATTTAAGTCAAATTCGAAATAGTTTAATTCAATTTATACATATTAAGTTAAACTAGATTTAGATTAAGGAGTATTAATAATTTTACAACTCTGCTAATACTTATACATTGATGTCCAAAACAAAGATAAATAGGCTTATATAAAAGCCATCCAAAATTTTGACATTTATAATTACATAAATCCTAGCTTATGATTCATGTCCCCAACACCTTCTGAATATATCATGTAAAAGAGGAGGCAACAACATCATTAATAATTTTGCCTTTTTAAAAAAATTTAACCAAACTCAAATTTCAAGCATAATTTTAGCTTAATATTTACATTTTCAATTGAGTTGAATTTCAAATCTAAGTTTATAAAGAATCACTTATCCAACTATGTTAAGCTTCAAAAAGCTTAAAAATAAATAGTATTCGCCATAAGTTACATCCTACTTTTTGATTGGGACCTTATCGAGAACAAAATAGCTTGAAATATTTGCGTCTCATATAGCATTCGAAAATATTAGCATGTGTTAAAAAAAAAAATTTGTTAGCATGCCCTGCCAGCTCTGTTTCACCAATTTTTAGTGAAAACCCCAAGCCAAAAACTGGGTCTTCACAAGCTAAAAATTGAGTATTTTGCTAGACGCACACCATACTTTCAAACTTCTAGACAAAAGGCGTTATATTTGTAATGAAAAAATTGGTTTTCAAGGGCGTCTAGTTTCACAAGCATGACTTCTTACTAAATTTGAAACAAAACATTGTTGCCAAACTGCACCAGGAATATCTAATATAAATGCATTTATACAAATGATATCAGTTTCCCCATATCTCTCATTAGATGATAGAGTTCTTGCCAGTCGTCGTTGTTAAAGCCAGCACTCGTGAAAGATTGCTTACAATGCCAGCGAGATTCAGGGACAACTAACCGCAAGTAAAAATGTTTCTTCTCCAATTTGATGCTCATGAAATGCATGATGAAAATGAGGGAACCGCTTATGCACGTGGACAATGAAAGAGAAGAAAAATGGGCGTTGACCTATCAAAAGAACATACAACATGGTATGTGGCGGTAAAGAATTTGATAAGTACAATAGATGCACTACACCGTCAATGTGGACAAATTTACCACTATCTTAGTTAAATAGACTTCTTCAATAGTAAGCGGCTAGTTTTCATATCAATCTCGATTGCCTTTGTCGTCCAGAAGGATAAGTTTCCTCATAAAAAGTAGGGCACACCCGTCCTGGGTCCTCTCATTTGATTGTTCTCTTCAGTTTCAGTAAAGAACTTCACCTCTCTCCCTAATAAAAGAGCCATCAACTCAGTTATAACACACAATAAGAAAAAATGATGATCATGACAAGATTTTACCAGGTTTAACAGCTCTTATATTTTATAAAACAGACCATTTTAAAAAAATACTCTGAAACGCACATGTATGCAAAATACTGCCATAGTTCAACTGCCAAAGAAGGTTGATTGAACTTGATGACACCCTTTCTTAGATTTTACGTGAAACAAACAAAAGACCATTCTAATTTAACTTGTCAGCCAACCACACCTTAACCTTAAAGAACTAGTGTACTTGACAAAAGAAACAAACAGCTAAGAAAGAACCAATTAGTAACGAGATGTAGAACATCTAATTATTGATGCTACTGATGATGGTTGTACCATATTCTCATTAAAGCTCAATATAGAAGCTACATTCCCACAGCGATAGCAGTAATTTGGTGCAGACCATACCTGTCAAAACCCAAGGGCACAATTACTATGACATACCAAACAAGTCGTAAGGTATAGACTTCAAATGCAGCAGTGAAAAAAGTTAACAGGCAGAACGCAACATACAGTTACTAGTCCCTTGTCTTGGAACATGTACTTAAGACCTTCTTGAACAAGCTGATGTGCCCGACAAACCAAATCCAGATTGTTTATATGATTAAACTGCAATAAAAACAAAACATGTGCATAAGTGCATCAAAATTTCCTAACAAACATTACATAAGAACCACTATGTACCTCAGATGTTACTCTGGCTCCAAATAGCCACCCTGCCCCCCTAGGACTGACAGCCCAAGTTTCAATCTCTTCGGGATCACTCCACATTAGATCACAGAATGGCCCCTCATGAGGAATCTCACAATTCCTGTCAACTAACCTTATCTAATGGGAGAAAATAGAAAATAAATCAAAGCTAGCAACAATTTAAAAAATATGTAGAGAAAAATTATAGGCGACAATAAATAAATAAATAAAGAGAAGAAGAAATCCAAGAAAGTTCGAGGAAATTTTTCAGCAAGTTCATAGATATACAAACAAGAAGTATAATAGGAAAAAAACCAGTTAAAAATAAACGTTTAAACCAATCTACAAATTTTGTTAAATAAAAAATCAAAAGTAGCCCACAATGCATGAGTATAATGGCACGTTCTACATGCTCAATACAGTAAAAAGATCATCGCTGAAATATAAACTCTGTAAAACCTGGTCAACTGTCCGTATATCAGGAGAAAGGCCACCATGAACGCAAAGAACCTAATACCCAAGAAAGGGAAAAAACACATTACATTGAGAAATCAAATAGGTAAAAAAGATATTAGAATGCTGGGGAGAGGAAGGAAAGGAGGGAGGGAGAGAGAGTACTGTGTTATCAATGATTGCCGAGAGTGTAAGATAATCAAAAACATCACTACAATACCGCCAGGCATTTGCATTTCCATACTTTCTTTGGCACTCATCATAAAATCCATACACCTGATGATAACAAAAAAATCAGGTAGCAGAAAATTGAATGATTAAATTATAGGTGAAATCAAAGTAAAGATTGCATCCTGCTATCAGCTAATCATCCCATTAGCCACCAGTAATACAGTTAGAAAAAAGAGAGAAACAAAGCACTAGAAGCATACTTGGGTTAACTGTCTGCTTTCATGGTTTCCACGTAAAAGAGTTATATTTGCAGGATATCTGAAAGCAAAGTCAGCAAATACCCTTAGATATCAGAAACCATCAAGTTCATCTCGCCATTCTAGAGAAATGGAAAGTACCTTGCTTTAAGAAGTAAAAGAATAGTGAAAACTTCCAGACTGTTGTACCCACGATCAACAAAATCCCCCTGCCAATGGCCAGTAGAAGGTAGATGTTCTGAAGTGCAACCAAGATATGACAACAAGAATATTATTCACCAAGAAGAGAAAGAGAAACAGGTCATAAATTACCATGAAAATATAGTTTGTTTCTGGCACATGCCCTCCTGTTTGAAACAATTTCATTAAGTCATGAAACTGCCCGTGAATGTCACCGCAAACAGTAACAGGGCTATTAACAGGCTGTACATTTGATTCCTCAATGAGAATATCCTTCACCTAATACAGTTCAAACATGGAAAATCAAGCAGATAACATAGATAATATGATCCATATGCTCACAAAATGTAATCAATCATCTAAGTCATCCAAATAAAGAGAAAGAGAAACAAAATACGAGAACCACAACACAAATTTAATTAGAGAGGTTACTAATAATCCCAGAAATTTGAGTTAATCAATATAAAGCCCCCTTTAACTTCATAAAATTACCACAAAATCCGTAGGACCATCCCTTCAATCAATTTGGAACATCATTAACCTAAAATAAAATAAAATAAATGAGCACTGCCAATGCTCTTGCGTTGCCAGTCCCAAGCCCGGATAAAGGAGGATGGTTGGCATCAAGAAGAGCATTGGGCAATCAAAAATTTTGTCATTTATAATTGCATGGATCCTAGTTTAAGGTCCATGTCCCCGACAAAATTTTGGGTACCAGGTGGATGAAGAATAATAATAATATTAGTCTAAAATAAATGCATTGATTGTACCAAAATTTGCGGCTAGCAACAGATATGCTCCTTTGATCATTATTGACAGCTGAGTCAAAATCCAGAGCATGGCATACACATATGTACAAAAATAATCACATAATTCACATCGACCAACCAATTCATCTGAGAATAAATTTTTACCCAAGCCCAAAAATTCCACAGACAAGTTTTATTATATCAACCCGAACCTATGCTCCAGGAACAACCATACCCACAAACATATCAACAGTTTTGGAAAAATTAGGATCCACGAAACCCCACTTTTCCAGCTTTTTGCTACATCTACAAAACTTGTTGCAATAATTTACATTGATCAACCCAGTTCATCAATTTCCCTAACCAAAACATTTCACAGATGAGCTTTACTATATCAACTTGAACCTGTGCTTTAAGAACAACTATATCCAAAAAACATATCAAAAGACTCGAGAAAAAAACCACAAAATCACCACTTATCAACTTTTTGCTACATCCACAATACTAGTCGAAATAATTTATATTGATCAACCAATTCATCCAACACTAAGTTTTTAACCAAACCAAAACATATCACAAAAGATTTCTACTACATCAACTCGAGCCTGCGCTCTAACAACAACTATATCGAAAAAACATATCAACAGTTTCCAAAAAAATCCACTAAACCACCAATTTCCAACTTTTTTCTACATCTACAAGAGTAGTCGCAATTAGTTACCCTGATCAACCCAGTTCATCCCAATACTAAATCTTTTCCCAAACCAAAACATTTCACCAACGAGTTCTACCATACCAACTCGCACCTGTGTGCTCTAAGAACAACAAAGCCCACAAACATACTAACAGTTTCGAAACAAAAATATAAATCCACGAAACCCCAACTTTTCCAACTTTTTGCCCCCATCTTCTCCCCACAACATACACAATACAAAACACGAAACCCTAGAGGAGGATCCGGACAACAAATGCGCAGCAGAAAGAAGCTAAAATAGCCAAAGAGAAGTGGAGGAATTGGGAGTACGTATTCGCAGAGGAGGTGGAGCTCGTCCTCGGCCAAATGCTGCCCGTCCTTGACCTTCGATATCCAGTCGTCTAGATCCATTGACGGGGTCACTGCTCCGGGGATTCTAGGCAAAAGCAGTGATGGCGACGGCGGCGGCGGCGGCGGCGGCAGGTGAGGGATCGGTGCTGCCACCGGCGTTGATACTAGTCGCCGTCGGGATTCGGCCGATGGCGTTTGGCCGAACGTGGAAACCAAAGTGGGAGCGGCCTGAGCCGGTTTACCGTTTTAACCTGCCCTTCTAAATTTAATTTTCTAATATTAAAATTTTTAATTAAAAAAATTATAATTTGTTTAATTAAATAAATAAATAACAAAACAAAATAAATATTAGAAATCTATTGAGTCGATTTTCAAAATAAAATGATTGAGAATGATAATGGCAGAAAACTATATATATGCTCTGGTTGGTTTACATCTTAAAAATAAATAAATTCAATAGTTTTACTTAAAATATAAAACTTTTAATGTTAAGAATTCAATTTAATCATGAATTTGGTAAGTTGAAGTATCCTAATTTAATTGGGAAGAAATAGTCAATGTAATATTATTAATTTATTTATAGAATTAAATTTTAATTTCTAATATTGGTTTGCAATATTATACCTCTTAGTAAAAAAGTAAACCATGTATTAACTGTTGTATAATCTGTAAAACCATAAAATATAAGGCAGCACGCAGCAGTTAGAGCTATTGAAAATCGGTTGACGGTTTAGATATGCCTAATGGTGGGCACTCAGTTGATGATGATGCGAAAGCCGGAGCCGTGATTGAATCGTATTTTGACTGTTTTATAATCTGTAAAACTCAGTAAATGAACTTGACATAGCTCTCTCTTTTTGCTGCTTTGATTTCGACGCCTTAGAATTGGGCAAAGATGCGGCCAACACCGGTAAGAAGAAGCTGGTATTAAACAAATCAATGGACTTGACACAGATCTCCCACCCAAATTATGAGATTCTGCCCCCATTCTCAAAGCTTTTTGCCATCCCTTCTTCCATCAACCAGCCCCTCTTCCTTTGCCTCATACACAGCTCATTAATGTTCATTAAGAAAAAGAACACACAACCTGCTTACCAAGTTTCGCTTGCTGATTCTAGTCGCCTAAGTTCAAGTTGTAATTGTTCTTGACTTCATACGAGCAGTCAAATCCCCCTAACTTACCAACTTATTGTAAATGTTTCACAGACGCAATTCATCATACAAGGCGACTGCATCGGCGAACGACCGCACCACCAAAGCTTGATTTCCAAGCCAGGGAGAACAAGATACATGCATATGGGAAGAAGACAGCATTTACTCAATATCAATCTGTTGCGGTGCATCTTCCTCCACATTCCCGCATTGCTCATCGACCACCTCCGCCGCAACGCCGGAAGCCTGAACTGTCCCCGAGAGCTACTCCTTGAGAGGATCCTCGTTCAAGTCCAGCCTCAGAAACCCGGCCAGCATCCCACTCGCGAAGGCAACCGGCTCCTACCCACCGAGCATTAGTCTCGTGTTCTTCACAGAAAAACGAAATGTATTGAAAAAGAAAAAAAGAAAAAAGAAAAAAAACGCAACGCAAGCAATAAACGGGTGATTACCTTGAGGGCTTCTTTGACGACGGAGTCGTCGATGGGATTGAAGAAGGCGCGGATTCTGGAAGTGCGTCGGTGGTAGAAGGCTTTGGGCGGTGGGAGGGAAGAGTTGGAAGGTGAAGACGCGAGCTTTATCTGTATATAGGAGTTGGGTGGAGTGACGAGGGAAAGCCATGGGCGTCTAGCTCGAGCTTGCTCGCCGGGAATAGAGAAGATAATACTGGTTGAAGCCGGGATTCGCTTATTTTCGTTTAATTAAAGTCCAAACATATAATTTAACAAAAATATTTATTTTTTAAGTAAACAATAAGCTTTCATATAAGTTTGAAATAAAAAAATATTAATGATTAATTTTTTTATTTTATATGTCATAATAAAAAATCATACATCTTAAATCTTAAAATTAAGAAAAATGTATTACACGTGTTGTAATCATCAAAAAATGAGTTCAATATATAGCCTTGGTGTTATTGTATATATGCGTAATTCTAAATTAATTTGACAATCTTTAAAAAATAAAATATTTCCAACTTAAATTTAATCATAGATCACTGTTCTTAGTTATTGTATAAAGGTGGGTCTTTAGATAGTGATTTGTGTTGATCAAAATTTTTAAGTATATATTTAGTTTTTATGAAAAGTCATAACTGAAAATATCAACAATACATAACTATATTTTTTACTACTTAAAAAAATTTACTGTCATTATCCAACCATTTTTATAGTCAAATAGCTCACATTATAAGTGACGTACATAAGCAAGTCAATTGTTATTAATACTAATTTATATCTTATATATTAGGGTTATTTATAGAGTGATTTTAAATATGTTATATTTATACGAGAGTTTGAGTTAAAATTTTATGATATTAATAAGCAAGTCAATTGTTATTAATAATTTCATCTATATTAGGGTTATTTATAGAGTGATTTTAAATATGTTATATTTATATAGAGTGAGTTAAAATTTAATGATATTAATATTGATTTGAATTTAACTGAATTTATTATATTTTATAGCTTAAAATATTATTTTTATTTTAATCTCGAATTAAATATTATTTTTTATGTCTGAATTTGAATTGTTTTTTTTACCCTACTACATATAATAAAAAGGCATAGGCTTTATATAAGCAAATTAACATGAAAGCAATTCATTCGTTCATTTAGGTCACATAGCTATGAGAATACGAACCGTCTGATCTATCGAGTAGCTTCATCTCCCACCGCTCAATAAAACACCAAAGAAAGCCTGCAAAACCCTAGATTTCGAGCTCCGGTCCCAACCTTGGAGAGAAGAACCACCACCACCATTCGGGGCCGTGATCGGCGGCGGCGATGGTGCAGCGGCTCACCTACCGGAAGCGGCACAGCTATGCCACCAAGTCCAACCAGCATCGCGTCGTCAAGACGCCTGGTACGTTTCCCCTTTTCCTTCCTCCATGGAGTCTTGCTCGTCCATCTTCATTTTAGTGTTTGATTGATGCCATTTGGTGGGTTTTTGTGTATGAAGGTGGGAAGTTGGTGTATCAGACGACCAAGAAGAGGGCGAGCGGCCCGAAATGCCCGGTGACGGGGAAGAGGATTCAAGGGGTAATCTGGAAAATTGATCAATGTCGATGTTTGCTAGTTAATTAATCTTTTTAATGATGTTATATGAGGGGCTTTGAAATGTTGATCGAGGAGGTGTGTGTGTGTGTGCGTGTTTGGTAAAATGCTATTT